>CM070830.1:35067690-35345190 GCA_036326025.1 Chrosomus eos | reverse complement strand
ACACACACACACACACACACCACACACACACACACACACACACACACAACACACACACACACACACACACACCACACACACACACACACACACACACACACAACTTCCTGACCTCTTTATCTTTAAGCTTTCAAAATCGCAGATCAATGAGACACAAGAATAAGACAACAATACAGAAAAAAGTACTGTTGTATATATATATATATATATATATATATATATATATATATATATATATATATATATATATATATATATATATATTAATATTAAATACGTTAAAACTAAAATAAAAATATACAGACATTATATGTGTATAATATCAATTAATTTACTTTACAATTAAAACGGAAATTATAAATAAATTCAAAATGTTAATAAACATATAATAACAGTATTATAAAGATCCTAAAATAGCACTGCAGAATCATCATATATTTTTAGATTGAGGTTATTCTTTTTTTAAATTGTTAAATAGTGCCATAATTATACATTATAAAATACATAAAGAAAGAAATAAACAAACAACACTTGAAAAATATTACCAAAAACCATGGTATTTTTTGACGTACGCTTTTTATATTTATAATTTAAAGTTATTATTTTAATATATATTTTAAAAGTACAAAAAAAAAATCAGGTTGAAATCTATGAGCTGGTGTATATACAGTCACTTGCCCCCAGTATGAAGTGCTGTACTGTGTTAAAGTCCAGTTGGGGGTAAACTGCCCTGGCAGCCGCTGCTGGTCCAGCGCCCAGAATCTGAAAGGATGATGCCCATGGCCAAGCAGCGCCCAGCGGGTAACTGGAGACCTGAGCCTGGACACTGGACAGACTGCAGCTATGTTTGAGCAATAACATATAAATGCTTCTGTATGAAGTTGTCCACGTTAATCTATCTTTACACTTTTTTTTTTCTGATTGTTGGAAAAAATTTTGGAAATCTTCGGAATGGATTTAAATATAGTAAAACGTGTTAACATGAACTGAGAGATCCTGCCAGAGCCGTGAACTGTGCTGAAATCTCAGATTAAAAACCCAAGTCCTTTAAAGCAGTTATTGTTTGATACTGTCTCTCCCACACTGTCTCATGTGTGATACGTCTGTGTGACATGATATGTCCCTGCTGATGGTGTGAGTGGTTGCTCGTGAACTCCACCTCTGCGCTAATGACGCGGCTGGGAAGTTTTCTGTAATGAGGCTCCACGCAGGAGTTCTTGCATTTGGGATTGCACACAGAGCCATATGTGGGGCCATTGTTGCATGCATTAACATACGGCAGGTCAAGTTAACATATGCAGACTAAGAAATGACTAATGACTTATCACATGCATATTATTTTTGGACTTTCCTAAGAGTATGCAACCTTTCAGAGGAGCAAGCGGGAACGCAAGGAGAAAAAAAAAATGAGTTTGTGCCTCAACAACTGTCATTATTCCCAAGGAAGAAAGACAGTAAGAGGTAAAAATGTGAAATTACTTGTTTAGAGAAGAGAAGAAAACGTAGAAAAGATTTGAGAATGAGTCTACATAAATTTTGAAAAACAGCTAAATCTATCCATCTATCCATCCGCTTCAAACATTTTTCATAACTTTAAAAAAGCCAACATTATTGACAAACTTTGCTTTAACAGTTTAAAATAAAATCATATTTTTTTGAATGTCAAAGAGTTGTATTCTACTTGCCTCTTCCTTCTTAGTTTTAGTCATATTATTTTTTTTTGTAATTTTTATAAATTTTTCTTTAAAATAATTAAAGACATCAAGTTAAACTACACGAAAATGAAAAATGTTGCCTTGGCAATTGAAATGAAATAAATTTACTTTTTTAAATATGTTTTATAATGTATAAAAATTAACAATTAAGTAACAAAAATGTTTATTTTTATGGTTTTAGTTTTTATTAACTAGAATAAACCTGGTTTCAAACGTTTAGCCAGAACACACACACACACGCATGCATTTTGACTTGATTGTAGTCTGAAAAACCCACTTAAATTCAATCCAATTTCACAGCTTCTTTGCCATGACAACACATAAACCCTAAAACCGAAACGACTATAAAAAAATTATAATTCAAACAACTCTAAAGCTCAAATACGTGAGATTTAAATGACGTAATTCTGTAACTGCTGTTATGGAATTATAAATGTTTTAAATACTGCAAATATTAGGTTGAACTTGTATTTAATCAAGAATATTCCTAAATTGTTATGCACTAACATGCACCTTTAGGGGCAGATCAAGCACAAAGTGCTTAAGGTACAAATTGCGCACGATTCTTTCTGAGATTGTTGAATGTACTGGGTGTGCTGGTTGGGGTGAATGGGGTTTATTGGTTGTATTGAGTGTATTGGTGAGGTGAAGCTTTCATTTGGCAGGCTGTAAAAATGCCTGTTTTTGTGTGTGTGTGTCAGGTCTTGAGTTTTTGTGATGGAGGAAGCAGGTATTAGCTCAGAGACCTCGGTGGTCCCTGCTAGCCATTAGTTTCCCCTACAGCTGCAGTAAGATCCGCACTGTGAATCTGCCACACTGCCTCATTCATCAGCCACCCCATCCGCACCAGCACACACACATTCCCAGAACACACACACACACATATATACAGCTCGCCCCTCGCTAGAACTTCAGCACATTGACTGCAAAGCATTTGAACACAGAGAGAGATGAGCAGAAAGAAAAACACGGCGTGATGAAAGCCGCTGTTTATTACTTACGATCGGCACGCTTATGGTCCTTTCATGCTCTCGACTGAAGCGTCTCCGGTCAACGTGTGTGTGGAACTTCCTGCCGCCCGCCTGTCTTACAGGAAGTATTTAAATGTTGGCAGGAGAGTTGCGGAATGGCCTGTGGAAACAGAGAGGACGGGGTCAGACCCGAGAGGTCATCCGCAGAGACCCGCTGTATTAGAGCTGGACCACTGCTAGACCACTTCACTAATCTTTAGATCTCTCCTCTCTCTCTCTCTCTCTCTCTCTCTCTTCTCTCTCTCTCTCTCTCTCTCTCTCTCTCTCTCCTCTCTCTCTCCTCTCTCTCTCTCTCTCCTCTCTCTCCTCTCTCTCTCTCTCTCCTCTCTCTCTCTCTCTCTCTCTCTCTCTCTCTCCTCTCTCTCTCTCTCTCTCTCTCTCTCTCTCTCTCTCTCTCTCTCTCTCTCTCTCTCTCTCTCTCTCTCTCTCTCTCCTCTCTCTCTCTCTCTCTCTCTCTCTCTCTCTCTCCTCTCTCCTCTCTCTCTCTCTCTCTCTCTCTCTCTCGCCAGCTAGCAACTTGCACTGACACATCTTAAAACACATCAGTGCTATTGTTTTGTCTCAATATTCACACCCATTATGTTTTTAAGGCACATTTAAAAGCTACTGCAATGCCCTAACTGAACTAAGGCCTAATCCTGGCTTAATCTAAGCTAGAGTGAATAATCACTTTTGATTAATTCACGCTTGTAACGAAACATAAACAATTGAGATTCCTCGACTGTGAAGACTCGGTCGTTTTTTCCAGAAAAAATCAAAGTATGTGACTTTTACACGACTCCTAAAAGCCTCTCTTCATTCAATGCAATGAATGCTTTACAATGTTCAGGATAATGCTGAAGAGCTATTCTGTACTTTGATGTGAATGTGTCATGCAAAGAAAATGGATTATTCAAACTATAGTCTTACATTGGCATCTATAATAGTCTTAAATATACTTATAATCAAACTATCGTAACAGAGTAATTTGAATGCCTCATCTGTTGTCATGATCGTGAATTGCAGAGCTGGTGCAAAAATTCCACATCACTATTATCAGATGCTTCTGAACTGCTGTTTTCTCAACCGCTGTCTTGTTGGTGTTTATTTTGTTAATGAAAGAAAGCACATATTTAATATTCATCTAAATGTCGCTCAGTGTTTGTTAGCAGTATAACCCTGCAAAGCACCGTTCATCACCCAAGGTGTCATATAGTGACGCTTTTGACATTTCGTCTAAATCCGACGCACAAGGCCACCCTTTGCGTCAATATGAGACGCAGATCCCAAGGCGTCATAACCCTAACGCTACCCCAACCAAACCTACCGTCTCATAATGACGCTAAAGGGTGCCATGTGCGTCAGTTTTTGACGAATTCAAATATGATGAAATATACGCCTTGGATGAGAATGCGTTGTGCAAGGTATTACCAACTTCTTTTAGTCTAAGCAAAGAACAAAAAGAACTTTACCATGGTTATTGGACTCAATCACGTTCATTGTATGTTATTGACTGATTAGCTGTCGAGGCTAGCAGCGTCTCTATGGGGTTGTGCACTAGTGTTCACGAGCAATACGTTTCTGGCTGCAGTTCACTGAAAGGCACTGGTGTCGCTAATACAAGTGTATTTTCTTAATGCATGTTTGAATTATCATTTGCATGCATATTATTCACAACAAAAAGCAATATAATATAACATTAATTAACTATAATTAGTTTGGATCTTTCCTCGGCTGATGTCATCAAAAGGGGATGGCAGTGAAAATAATATTAACAGTCCACTTTTCACAATTCAGTCAATTTCCATTTGTTGAATAATCTCAATGTAGCATATCGATGTGCATGAGAGATTGAGAAAAAAAAGCAGTATGTCAATCTGCAGCAAATACTGTAACTTTAAAGACACAACAACACACAAAAAAGCCTGGTTTAAGTTTAAGAGATAAGATGAAAAATAGTCATTAAAAAATAATGATTGTTTGTTGCAAAAAAAAAAAAAAAAAAATATATATATATATATATATATATATATTTATATATATATATATATATATTTTTATATATAAGTGGGCCTTTGGGAAAAAAATAAAACAATATATATATTCATGATATGACCCCTTTAATAAACTGCAGGGAGGTTACAATTACGAATAAAAATGTTTTTTTTGATTTGTGCCAAAAATTCAAAGGATAATTGCAGCTCTTGCAAATAAAACACAAAGCTTGGCCCTTAATTTTCATCCTGGAATGAGCATTTCTTTGTCACACTTCACAAACAACCAGATAAATTAAATAACCATGTGTGCAGTAAAAGGAAAATACGTGCATTCGAAGACAGCCTATACTGCCGGAGCAGTCTTATTTAAATTGGATGGGAAATTAGTGAAAAAGGCCTGGTCATTTTCGTGGAGAGAGCCGATCTGATGGCTGGGGTAATTATCCCGCTAAAGTGGGTAACTGACACATATGGTCACATAGGTCAGTTACTGTAAGACAGTTTCTTCTCCTCTCCCAGTGCTTACCGAGACTCATTAAGTCCTTTAGACCAAACAGAGATAAAGAGTATTGTTAACATACAGAAGCCCGGGAAACTTATGGAGTGTGGAGGAGGAGAGAGAGAGAGAGAGAGAGAAGAGAGAGAGAGAGAGAGAGAGAGAGAGAGAGAGAGAGAGAGAGAGAGAGGAGAGAGAGAGAGAGAGAGAAGGAGAGAGAGGAGAGGAGAGAGAGAGAGAGAGAGAGAGGAGAGAGGAGAAGAAGAGAGAAGAGAGGCAGACAGAAAGAGTTCTATCCACAATGATTTGCTTTGTTTTTTGTTTTGTTTTTCCAGAAAAAAAAGAATATCTTGATGAGTGATGAAATAAATCACAGGGCTGAAATCAAGAGGTAAAATCTTTTATGGATTACTCATGCCATCCATCGGCCGGAGTAAATTATCAAGCAAAAAAAAAAAGATCTATTTTTTCTGAGTTCAAAAATGCTAAGGTACAGAGATATTATTTATTTCTTCATAGCTCGACAGGGCGACGCGTGAGTGATAAACATTATTGTTTGGCGAATTGTAGTTTATTCTCATCACCAGATGTGGCAGCATGTTCAAAGAGAAACAGATCAATTTCAGCTGACGTCCAAGAACATATGCAGAATGTAATGAGAAGAGAGAGACGATTACAACCTGCTCTACTTAGCCGCACATATCCTTCATAAACCACATATGGATGCAATTTCTCTCCCCTTTGTATCTAGAAGTGGCGGCGCAGTACATCATTGAAAAAAGTCAATTTAAACTAGAATCAGATGTTATGTAGAAGTATACCATGCAAATCATATTCCTGTCATCTAAACAATCGGAAAAGTTATTGTGTGATGCCAGTTAGACAGACGATATCGAAGGCCACATTAAAAAAAACATCCATGTTTTTCGTTCTTGTATTTCAATTTAGCTGGACAGTAACAAACAGTTGTTGCCCATAAAACACAATTTCTTTTTTTTTTACAATTTCAGTAAATCTGGGAAATTAACTGAACTTTGAATACGAATTCAAAAATATTAAATAAATATAAATTGGGTCTGCTTTCAAGCTGGACATCATTGATATCACCTTGAAAAAATCTTAATTTTCAAATAGACTTTAAGTTTATGAACTACTTCAGTCATATTCGTATTCCATGTCCATCTCCACGTTAACTAACAAACATAAGCCAAAGTTTGACTTCCTATGTGTGATCAATGCATATATCTAAGTCTACTGTTGATAGATAGATTTAAATATGTTATAAAAAATTAAGTCACACTCAAGACTATTAATAATAGTGACTTCAAAGTTATATAAAAGTATATAAAATATACTTCGTAAAATATTCAAACTAATACCAATTTTCTTGTTGACTGCAAACTGCCTGGTGCAGCATTATTATGAATTTATTTCTGCTGGCATCATATCCAGCATAAAAATGAAAATAATTACATAAAATAAATGAAAACATCCATAGCACGTGACCTTTTGCAACCACAACATCTGTACAACAGACACTCACCTCTCCAATATTCCCAATCCCATCCAAATCATAATATAGATACGTTCTAGTATGTTAATACTTTTACATCAAACATCATTTAGAACACTAATCCCACCAGAATAGTGCTTTTAAATAGATGAAAAACGAGAAATATCAAGGATTCACTCCGCCAACAACTAAAAATCCCGACTGCATGAGTTTCCTCTAATTTAATTTCCTCCTACATACCCGTCTCGTACACACTCACTTTCAAATTGAAAAGGTGAAGTGTGTTTTATTTCACGCCGACCCTGTCTGGATTAATACTGAGTATTCATGAATATAAACAGCGTCGCATTAGCGTGCATTAATGGCAATAATAAATGCATAACCTGCTGGTTTGTGGCCTTGACCGGTATGAGGAGCGCCTCTGAAGAGCATCGTTCACGTCTTTGCTCAAGGGGGCCTGCATGGGCCAGGATTCCATTACCACAACTGACCCCTTTCTCTCCAAAATGCCCCCTTCCCTCTTACCCGGCTCTGTTCCCCCCCTGAAGAGCATCTTGGCGGTCTCTGTCGCGCTCTGCTCCTCTTCACCTCAGTGCTCCTGTAACTCTGAGCTCATTAACCGCGTGGTTCCGAACGGCTGCTGGCATACATTGCCGCCTTTATCTCCGGCAGCCCCTTCGGACGCAGGCATTGTCTCTTATTTTTAATTAGATTGGTTCATCAGCGAGCTGACGGGGATGTTTATGCACCGGGCTCTGGTACAACATCGAATCACACTTATTTCTGTCTGCGCAGTTCTGCTCGATTTGGCTCAAATGATGAAAAATGTAAAAAGAATAGCCAGTGTTGAAATTAAAATGAATAAATGGGAAGGCAATGCATTTTAAAAACACACAGAGTGACCCTTGCAGCACAAAATACTTTCAACTAGTGCCTCGGTTCATAAAAGTAAAACATGAACAAGAACAAAAAATGACAGAAATGCACTTACAATGGGAAAACCACGTACAATCAACTTGTAGAATTGATTTTACAAACAAGTGTACAAATTATTTTACAATAATATCAATCTTTGGCATATATTGATGGAGTGCAGTCTCTTTAAAAAGTGATTACTTAAACTATAAAGAACATGTTCTAATGTGTAATCATGTGGTGAAACTAGACAGTGTTGTTATTATTATTGCAGTTTAAATTACAATATGTGTATGAGCTATGTAAAAGTGTATCAAGATAAGCAACCAAACATGAAAAGTCTTTTATTATAAGATCCTGTCATGTCACTTGTTTAACACTTGACCTGCTGACTCTTACATGCATAAATCATGAATGAATAAACATGAGGATTCATAATACGGTTGGCATGTGTGTTTATCCTTTGCCAAGTCAAGGTATTAAAAAAATTAACTGAATTTAATTAAATATCACAGTATGTAAATTAGATATTTCAGACATGTGCAAATAAGGGCAGCTCAGGTTTGTTTTGTACTATTCGTACAAAAAAAAAAAAAAAAACCTGCAAGGTCAAATTATGTGCAATATCTTATTTAATAGTGTTTATTATTTTACATTTAATACTAATACATTTCGTTTAAAATGAATTCTTCACAAAACATGTTATCAAGGGGTTTTAGAAGAGTTATGATATTTTTCCACCTCTGAACAAACTCTTTTTTTTTTTTTTTTTTTTACCTGGATTCTCTGAAAGCTATAAAATATTAATCATCCCAAAGATGGCTCTTAAATTAGGGTAAATTCCTGAGAGAATGGGATCAGTCATTAAAACAACATCATTAGGATGTCAGCCGAGCCCCAAGGAGAGACCGGGCCCGACTGTTGATCATTTCTGCTATATTTAATGAACAGTCAACGATACATAACTTCAATATTGGCAAAACATAATAATGAGGCAATTTCACGGAAAATATGTGCAACCCCCTGTTTTGTCACACTTTTATAATACACTTGATTGCTTAATCAGGCAACTTTGTGTAAACAAAACAGGCTTGGGATTTCGAGGTTGTCACTTTTTTTTCCCAGTCACTTCTTAAAAGGTACTTTTTTAAACAATTAAACACATTTACTAAAAAATGTAACTTTCACGGTTGATCGACACTGATTTTTGCGCTTTTGATTGAGCTCGGGTTTAATGACAGGAGCCACAGAGAGAGGGAGAAATATATTATACTCAAATCTTAGGTTTTTACCCAGACATTACAAATTAAATAAAAATCATCAATGCACCACTGACGAAACATAAACCGATGAAAATGGAGTCTCATCAACAACTGCATGAAAGTGTTGTTTGTCCACGCTTTAACAAGCCACACAGGAAACACATTCATTTTTCATTCATTCTTTTGAAGCACATTATAATTTGGCTGCAAGAATTGAACTTCCTCTTTAATATTTTTATTTTTTTGGTGATGATGAGGTATGCGTTTGGAGTTATGATGTAAGACTATAGCTCTACATTGCATTAAATAGTCTTTAATGGGCCGTGGCAAACTCCAGCGGTGTAAATTTCTCATAAAGTGACACTTTTACACCTTATTTAAGGAGGAGTAACCTGTCTTGTGCAATCCTTTCCAAAACAATGTCCAAAAACAACATCAGCAGGCCCATATTTCAGTCCAGCAGCTCAGAGGGAAAAAAAACATCTCGCAGATATTTTCTGAATTACAAAGATGGATTAGGGCCACATGAGAGGAATTTGGTGTGTGTCCACTGACTAATATATTTCAGAAGTTCAGCTGTATCTAAAACATATTTCATGACGAGCGCTGAGAATGATTAGAACAGGTGTCTCCAGCAACCCTCTGAGACCAATATTAATTTGAGTAAAATTTATGAGAAATTAATTTAAGATGTTAATTTGACCTCAGAGGTGAAGTGTTTACTTTTTTCGACAATAAAGTGCCCCTATTATGCTTTTTCGAATAGTACTTTTCATGCAGTGCCAGTGTGTAATATATCTTTTCTAAAGATCAAAGTGCACGATAAATAAAATCATTGTCTCCTAAAAGAAAGAATCAATTGAAACAAGTTCTCAGTAACTCCAGTCTTACTTCCTGTTACAAACCTATGTAACAATGTAACAAATTTGCATAATGCCAGCCTGTGGTTTTCATTGGCTGCTCGCACACAGCGTCTACTTTGACCCGCCCTCAAACGCTGTTGTAGCTGAAGCCTGGATGAGTTTGGATTGGTAGAATTCAAATTCAGATTTGGTAATCAGCGGGTTTTTTCGACACGCGCTGTAAACGGGTGACCAATCACAAAAGACTGGGCCGTCTGACCAATCAGAGCTGAGACTCTAGGAAAGTGGGGTTTAGGGAGAACCGTTTCAGGCTCTTTGAGAAATGAGGTAATGTGCAATGCATATTATGAGAAATTTTAAATTGTATTTTGACCTCTGGTGAATGTAAATCTATTGTAGGAGACCTACAAAACAAAATTAGGAACCTTTAAAATATCATAATGGGGCACTTTAAAACAGTTTATTCTATCAGAGTGTAATGTGCAGAGACTATAAAACAATGAGAAAGCTATTTGCAAGTCATGAGTCATCATGAAACAGCATCCAACCCTATTTTACTTCTGTTATATGCTATATTTTTTAATGAAACAGAATACATGTAAAAATAAAATATGTAATTGAAAAGTGGCCGGTGGTTGGAAGCGTTGAAAAATAAGAGTGATTGGTGATGTTAGTCGATGGGCCAAAAAGAAAAACGATTATTCAATATGAAAATAAAACATTGTTTTCCTTTGGGATAACATGCACGGGTAAATCTTTAAAAGGGTCCATTTTGATTTAATTTTGACTTAAAGAAAAAGGCCTGGCTTTAGTTTCCTCCACAATGAATCAAAATCCAAGCGTCAAGCTCCGTCATGCTGAAACGAAGCCATGAAATATGTGCAGTTATTTACTGTGTTGGACAAATTCAGCCATGCCAGGCCAACAATAAACATGTCTACATTGTGTCAGACCTGCGGAGTGATAAACGGAATTAAGCCATAACACTCCTGGTAACGTAACCCCTTTACTTCTTGTAAATCCAGTCAAGTGTGAAAAATAATAAGTGACCAGAGGATGACCCACACCTCAGTCTCACAGTGGATAAAACCTCCGCTGCTGGGTAATACAATCGCACACAGATCAAATGCAATCGACTGGCATGACATACGAATCTCTGTTTGTGGCCCTATTACGATTAAGCATTTGTCTTTGTGTAACAGGCTTCATAATAATCTAATATTCAAATAATCAAATAAGATCCCAGATAAATAAAAACATAATTTATTATGATATTATAAGATGATAGATAGATAGATAGATGTAGATAGATAGATAGATAGATAGATAGATAGATATAGATAGATAGATAGATAGATAGATAGATAGATAGATAGATAGATAGATAGATAGATATAGATAGATAGATAGATAGATAGATAGATAGATAGATAGATAGATTTATGATAAAGATTAGAGATAGATAGATAGATTTGGAACAACATGAGGCAATAAATTAAATAGCAATACAATAAATGAAACTAATAATTTTAATTTTCAGGTGAAAGATTTCTTTCACTCTGCACTTTAAATTCTGCTTAAATTAACCTGTAGAAAAATATCTCATGTGACCTTTTTGAAGCTTAAATGTAGCAGATAAGAGAATTAAAGTCAGAAATAGCAGGGAAATTATTCATCTTTACCCTTATTGACGATGAGTAATGTCATATATGCTGAGTTTAACTATTCATATTATGGAACACGGGTGATACATGGAACGCAAAGGCCACAAGATGTTTGTCTGACACCGAAAGAAAGTCTCATCAAGCCTCTACCTCCATTACAGATTATCATAAATGTTTCACATTCACCTTTACAGTGGTGGAGATATTAAATCAAAGCAGACTTTCCCTGTTCCTCTCAAGTCAGCATTGATTAAAGATCTCCCGATAAAGGGTAGGCAAATGTCAGCTTAGTTGTAATTGAAAGAAAGTCTGAAGTTCTGATGTGCTGACCTAGGAATACAAAAGAGGAAAGCTTTTCCTCAGGATGAGTGGATGAAGATGCTCAAAGAGTGTAAATGTCGACAGGTGAGGGAAAGCTCTAACTAACTGCTATTACACATATTAACATATAAACACATAAAACTAATTATCAGATCATATATTAGTTTTTCACAGAATGTCACCTGTTGTGGATGATGGTTGGGTGTTAGCATTTCTGTTCTCCACCTCGACATGGCTCGACATTTTAATATTAATGAAATGTTTCTTAAGCTGCAAATCAGCATATGTGACCCTGGATCACAAAACCAGTCTTAAGTAGCACGGGTGTATTTGTGGGAATAGCCAACAAAACACTGTATGGGTCAAAATTATCGATTTTTCTTTTATGCCAAAAATCATTAGGATATTAAGTAAAGATCATGATCCATGAAGATATTTAGTAAATTTCCTACCTTAAATATATCAAAATTGTATTTTTGTAAGTGGATGCAGCACAATAACCAACAGAAATGGAAACATTTAAAGGCGATTTTCTCAATATTTAGATTTTTTTGCACCCTCAGATTCCAGATTTCAAATAGTTGTATCTCGGCCAAATATTGTCCTATCCTAACATACCATGCATCAATGGAAAGCTTATTTATTCAGCCTTCAGATGATGTATAAATCTCAATTTTAAAAAATGGACACATAAGACTGCTTTTGTGGTCCAGGGTCACATATTAGAATGATTTCTCAAAGATCATGTGACACTGAAGACTGGAGTAATGATTTTGAAAATTAAACTTTGCAACATTTTGCATTTTGAAATGTTCAAATAGAAAACAGTTATTTTTAAATTTTAATAATTTTCTCAAAATCACTATTTTTACTGATCAAATAAATGCAGTCTTGGTGAGTTATTTAAAAAAAAAAAGAAAAACATATACCAAACTTTTGATTAGTAGTATATACAGTATATATGTATATAAACATAACATTATGGATACAAGTGTCTAAGGTAACAAAAATGAACTACAGTAAATTACCATACAAATACCTTAATATATAATAAGACGATATTCTTTTTACAAAATTGTAGTAAGTTACATCAGGTCAGAGGTCACTCTTCCGCTGGAACTCGACTTGCGTACGGCCGATACCAGAAGTCAGAGAAAGTTATAAATATGGATATTTTTCTTACAGAAACGCATCGTTTCCCTTCACATGGCCTTTAATACCCCCTGCAGCCGTACTGATTACTTTTATGATGGATTGATGCACTTTTTTCTGGGCTTCAAAATCTAAGTTACTACTCACTCCCATTATAAAGCTTAGCTAGTATTTTTTTAATTGCTGAAAGAAGAAACTTCTACACCTAGGATAGCTTGAGGGTGCGTAAATTATGGGATCATTTTAATTTTTGGGTGAACTAACCCTTTAATAGTTACCAGTCATGACTGTTTTATATATAAAGCAAAAGAGTTCTAAAAATGACCCTAAAAATACGACAAAAAACGGGGGGAAGAAATGACCAAACCATGATTAACCTCTGTCATTGAACTACAGTGATGTATGTGCACTGCATGGTGGGAAATCCAGACATCAGTGATGCAGATTATCCTGAACCGTCTCACACAAGCACACACCGGTTTATACCCCAGGTGGTTGGGTGAGCAGCCCTGATCAATAGTCTTTTCCATATTTTTCGAAGTAAAAAAGGTGCTTGACTCAAGGTAACAGTCATGCGATTGAGCTCTTCCATTGAAGTTCCATCTGCTTGCCTGACACACAGATTTGTTTGAATTCTCACAATTATGAGTGGCCTGTGAAGTTAGCAGCGTCCGTTTGTAGTGCCGTCTTTGAGAGGCAAACCTGCTGTATTAAGGACACTATGAAGGTGGGGTAGAGTAATGTCTTCTCTCCAGAGGAGGTCTTCGTTTTCAAAATCATCTCTTTCTTTCCACTACCTTGACACATAACAAAGTCTGCTTCCCACCAATCTCTCCAAAAAAAAAAAAAAAGGTAGAGAGGTAAAGGGTAAAGTCGGTAAAGTTTTTTTTTTCTCAAAGTCATTTAGGTGTCACTTCTACAACATCAGTTTCATGCATATTTCATCATGTTCCTCACCAGCTCTGCAGAGTTAAACTACCGGGCAGAAGTCTTACAGCGTTCTGGCGAACACGGCGAGGACCGTCAGTGTATATATTGGATTTTGTGACTTGCTCGTTTCCTCACGAGAGAAATAACATAGCCACAAACGCGTCTCTGAGCCTAGCTGCACTTGTGCTTGTCAGGAACTCCATCAAGTTCATTGGTGTTATAGATTCACGGGCGAATCAATACGTCTTTGCACAACAGAGAGTGAGAGAGTACTAGCAGGAACAATTGAGACTAAATAAACATTTATGTTTGATATTGTGCACATGCATGCAAGATTTTTATTCAATTGGGTTGTCAACAGCACTTACACCAATGCAAAGTGATGCCTTCTCAAGAACCAGACGTAATATGGAGCAACTCAACACTGGACTTTTTTAGCATGTTTGGTCAGCAATATACAGACTTATAACCGTTTTATCTTCAACAGTTAAGGGAATCATACAATATGAATTAATCAGTTCTCTGTGCATTGTATACTCATCAGGGATGATATGGGAATCACATGGAAAGTATTGATTCATTGCAAGTAAGGAAGCATTATTTGTCAATATTTTATGTTTTTGTATGTGTGTTTTTTTTTTTTAAACAAAGATAAAAAGTACCAGTTATTATAGCAAAACTCCATCCTGAATGTCAATCTTTAACAAAGTCAGCATAAACACCAAGTCAAACTGATTAAACTGATTTCTGACATGATAAAAGTATTAACTTGGATACAGTGAGTAAGAAAAATGTATTCACTTTTTCAGTGATTCACTCAGTTAATCAGTGGATGACTCAGTAGAATGATTCAAACTTGCTAATTAGATTTATGTGATCACGAGTAAAAATACACTAGGCATGATGTGTTTGTTCTTGCATGCAAACCTGTGAAAAATGCATAATTGAAAGCTCTGTCTATTTATTTATGTCTTCAAATTATTTTTAGGCAGTGTTTTGTCCTGGAAGTCAGCCAATCAGATTAGAGTTAAAAATATTGAAATTTGCTTCCAGTTTTTTTTATTACGGTCATTGTGTCTGTGATATCTAAAACTTAGGAAACACTATCATTGCATTTTAGTACAAGCTAGTGCAGGGAGAATGTTCAAGAACCTTTATCAGCACCAGTAATGACAAAATATTACTTAAATTGTTGTTGTTTTTTAACAAAAAAGGAATCAGTTCTCTAGTGTGCACATATAAGTATCTCAAACAGATAAGAGAAGACCTATCATATTGAAAAAAAAAATCATAAGGGTTTTTGTTTTCCTTCTCTGCATCTTACTGACACAGTACATCACCTGTCACCATGCACAGATTCTGTTTGTTTAGTTGCTTTCTTCACAACTCCAGGAGGATTTTTTTTTCCTTCTTAACACGTAAAACGCGCCTATAGTTCCTCTGTTTTCATTTTTTTTTTTTTTTTTGACTTTTCACTTCCCAGAATCCTCTTGTGTCTCTTCTTGCATCCAACTCAATCAATACCTCACACTATGCCTGGGGCGCCATTCTGCAAAATACTACATCCAATTTACACACAGAAATAAGCAACTTTCCAGCGGGTAGTACATAATCACACAAAACAAAAACAGCCGAGACACAGCGGCCGCGGATTCTAAAGATGCCGCTGACCTCCATTTACATGGGAAAATCACACCTCAGCCTCTGTGAGGCTGGTGCCGGAGCGGCCCGCTCTCGTTTGGATAAAAGAGGCTGTTTTGGGTGTTGAGTCACACCTCGAAATCTTGCTCGGATGTGTTTGTGTCACGGTGGCAGAGCCGGCTCGCTAGCGTGAACGTCGTCTTTATCCGCCGTGTTCTCTGAGGACCGTACCTGATCCCCTCGCTGAGAGGAGAGCGCACTCGCTTTATCATCTCTTACACACGCATGCACACACACATATAGATGCACGTGCTTGTGTTATGAGCTTGTTGAAAGTAGGTAAACAGAAAAGGAAGGTGGTTTGAGCAGTTTTCTTTATAAAAACAAGATAATGTTAAAGTCATCATGAAATCAAAATGAACAGTTCTTGTTTTTTTATGGAAAATTGCAGGATTTTTTTATAAATGAATTGTTAGTTTTTACTGGCGTGAGGTCGAGACAACGTGTCACTCACATGAGATCCACCAATAGCAAACCACAACCATCCAAACAATTCCCGATGGACAAAATCAAGCCACGCCCTACAATTTTTCTTGTTCCTGAAGCCGTTTCACTCGGATATATATGTTAGTTATGTTACTACAATAAGTTAGTATTACTTACAGTTCACGAGAAACATGACTGTAAAATAAAGTGCATACTTTTTCTACAGTGGGTAATTCAACAATAAAATATGGTAACAGTTTTTGGAAGCGAAAAAGTTCATCATCAGCTCACTTTTGATGGGTTTTCATTGAAATCACTGTTTCTTCTTAGTTGTTGCTTATAAGTTATTACATTAGGGTTTTATGTTACATCTTATGTTGTGAAATGACAGTTTATTGCATTATTTTAGTGTCACTAATGTGTAATGATACATACATTAGTGTAACATTTTGCAAGTCATTATTGCGAATGACTAGTGTCATTTTAGTGTCAATTTTCTTTTTATTGAAAAGCTATTGTGATGAGCTTTGATTAATCATATTTTTTTCTACCTGTGTTTTTAAGGTGATTCTCAGTATATTATAAAGTTAAAACAGATTGTAATCATTTTGCATATTGACATTATTTCATATAATAATTTTTTCTTTATTATTATTATTCTATTCTATATATTATTATTCTTAATTAATTTCACTCTGTAAAAGTAACATTTTGCAACAACAGCTGCTCTTTTTACTGCAAATTATATATATATATATAATATGTAACTAATAGTAATTAGATCTTTTAAAATTTACAGAATGTATAAATTGTACTTAGTCTAATGTTTTAATTGTTAATGATTGTTTATGTTGATGTACTGTGTTTGTTGTTCATATTTGTTATAGTGCGCTGTCAATACACTGTATTTGGCCAGGTCTCTCTTGGAAAAGAGGTTTTAAATCTCAATGAGATAACCTAGTTAAATAATGTTAAATAAAAAATACAAATATATAATTATTTATAATGATATATATATATAGTATATATATATATATATATATATATATTTATGTATATATATATATATATATATATATACAGTATGTGTGTGTGTGTGTATGTATGTATGTTGTATGTATGTATTTTTTTACTGTGTTTATTCAAACCCACACTGTTGTTTCAAACTGCCTCATGCACCGATTGGGCGGATTGTGTGCGACTGTCAAATTGTGAATAACAATAATTTATTTCTGTGCGTATGTGACATAAAGAAGAATGAATGGTCACCCCAAAATACATTATTTATGGACCCTGAGTGTCAGACCAGACTGGTGAACTTGAACCGCCCCGTTTCTTCCCCTTAAATTGGTGAGATTTCATTTAGGACACTGCAAATGTGGCGCGTTTCCCCGCCAAACATTCACAAAGGCATGCATTACGCATTTGATTTACATTACAACCACGTTTTGCTCTCTTACTGCAACAGAATAAGCCATCAAATGCAATGTAAACCAATAAAACAGAACGGCAGCCGAACAAAATGTATAAAAGTGCACCTCGAAACCCTGTAAAATAAAGTTAGCATGGGCTTGACAACACAATGGCTCTCTCCTTGTGTGTACACATGTACCTCCTCTTGTCTCACCTCATGTCTGTGTCTAAATTTTCTTTGCATTGTGTTTACTGTATATGCCAATAGTGTAATATTAAACAAAACCAGTGTGTCCGGTGTCAGAATGATAGATTACGGCAGCCAGGCAAGGTCACCCCAGAGGGCCAAGGAGCCCTGTCTCACTCTTGCAGTTAACACTATATCCGTATTGTATGAGTGTCACGAGCAATCCAATGATTTATTGCTTGGAAGGGTCTGCTCAATTTTTTTCCCCCTCTCTCTCTCTCTCTGCCTCTCTTTTTCGTGCCTGACCAAATTGCACATTTTCTAGAGAAGGAGGCAAAAATATCCCAGCACATAGATTAGCCTGATCTTCTGCTTTGTTTGGATGGATTCGCAGTGTTGGGAGGAAAATTAAGGCGTGCTGACCGTTGTTAACAGTTTTTCATAGCTTATGTTGGCCAATGAGGAATCATTTGTATGGCAAAGAGGACGGCCGCGTTATTGAAAGTATTTTATGAAACTTGTCAACAACATGCCTGAGAAGTCTTTCATCCCACAATCAAACAAATATAAAACATAAATTATATATATCTATATATGTCACTATGTATATAACAGATGTATTATTTAAACTGTGAAGTATTTGTGTATTCTGGTAAACAAAAGTGACATTAATTATCCCTATGAGAATTTAATGAGAAAAAAGTACATTATATAAATATAAAAAAAACAAATAACAGTAATGAGAAAATTAGAGGGTAAATGTCATGAAAATACATAAAACATTATTGGTCCCAAAACAAGCAAAATATATTTTTTTTCTTCTTTTTTTCAAGGTGAAATGTCAAATTCCATTAGAAACTAACAAATTAATGAATAAACACACATAATTACATAACCATCATACTGCAAATGATCATCCAATGAAGAAAACATTAGCACTGACCTCAGAATGAGCGTCGTGTCACATTTCGGCGGCCCTGCACCAGGCCTATGATAAGATGGAGCATCGTTGCCTCAAAGGGGTTTCAGGCGGCCTGGAAAATAATGGTTTGCCACTTATCAAGCTGTAGTCACTCCTCACTTGCAAGCCATTTTCCTACAATCAATAAAAACATGAGGCTCTGATGCAATTAAATTGATTGCATTTCTTTCTTCTCGTTTTTATTCTTCATCTTCTCTAGGACAGCAAACAAACGCACTGCCAAACTGAATACATTCAGAAGTGCTTACAATGAGATGCCCACATTTGTATAATTAACACAATAAGGCATGAATGCACGTTTAACGTTTCATTTGCAATTGCAGTTAACCAGATCATGGACTAAAAGTGTACGTCTGTGACTTAGAATACATCTGTTCTCTGTTCTATTCGATATGCACTTTTTACAGCATTTGCTTGTATCACATGCGTCTCTTAAAGTATAACTTCGCCCTTTTTAACCCGCTTTGTATTGTTACAATGTCGGTAATAGGCTAAATGTAAATGAGCAAGAAATGCACGATTATTTTTCAGCAAAACACTCAGCAATGTCAGCAATTCATCCAGTGGACTTTTGATAGCTCCAAGGCTTTTGAGAAATCTATAGATTATACTTACGTATTTTTGCCTCCCGGGCCCACGGACAGTCAGATCGACAGGGGTTATTAAAAGAAAAGTTTTTGTAAGGGTATGTTTATCACTGAAAATTGTATCATACTATGTCTACTCTTTAAAAAGTTTTATGGTAAAAATGTAACACGCAGCTTTCTAAACTGTATGAGACAGTACCTAAAGTAACTCACTCCCACTAAATGTTTACTCTTTGAATTCGTCCACCTGGGAGAGCACCATTGAGACTTAAAGTTTACTAAGAAGTATTTCCTACTAAAGCAAGGCAGTTTTTGACTCTGGTAAATGCATCCATAGCAGACTGCCCTGCTGAACAACAAGCAAACGGCTAAAACCAGCCTAAGCTATTTGCCTGTTTTTAAAGGGGGTTGCTAATTCAAGCTTAAACCAGCTAATGGTGCGTTCACAACAGACGCAAATAAAGCGTCTGGCGCGAGTGATTTCAATGTTAAGTCAATGCAAAGATGCGTTACGCGTGTAAAAACATTTCTGCAGAGCGAATGAGGCGTAGAACGCGGTGTGGTAGGCGCGAATTTGCCTCGTTTGCGCGAGGCGAGCGTCTGGTGCGTTACGCGCAAATTATATTATTTAGTGCTTTTTGTGCATTCACGCTTTTGACGCAAATTTGCGTCTGCCGCCCGAGTTGAAAACTTCTGCATCAGTTCGCGCCACATTAAACAATCAGGAGCCTGCTTGCTTTACGTGGCAAAGTGACATAATAAACTCGCGCTCAAAGTCACTCATTCAAAATGGAGGAGAAAATATATTGGCTGTGAGTGGTTACCCGGAGCTGTATGACTCTACGTCATAGTTTTATAGAGACAGTAACAAAAAGGACCTCACTTGGAAAAGGATTAGTGAGGAGATTGTACAACTTGTGGGTGTGCCTCCGAAAGGTTCGGTGGACCCAAATACGGCGACGAGGATCCCTACGCCGCAGTTCTGCTCTCCAGAGCAAATACAGAGCGGTGACTCTCTCGATGAATGCTCGATCAACATCAGCCATCTTGTAAAAAGATGTCTGCCAACGGGTTTCGCCTCCGGCGGGCGCGTCAATTTCGCTATTGACGAATGGATTCAAAGTGTTCAAGCGTATAACTAGATGCGGTAGGCACAAATTTGATATTTGCGCTATTCGCGTCTGGTGTGAACGCACAGTTAGACCTGCCAACCAAACTAGCCTGGGTTTTAGCTGTTTTTTTTTCAGCAGGATGGTGGGAGTGGCCAGAGTGGACATTTTACAAGCGTTTTCTCTTATCACTACTGTATATCACAAACTGGCACACACTTGGTATGTTCCAGGTTAAGAGGTGAAACCTTGAAATCTAAAAGGGAAAGCGCTCTCTTGTTGATCGTTGTTGATCGATTGCTCCTGTCTGCCTCGCTGCCTGCTGTTGTGTGTGAGTGTGTTTGCTCCGAGGCTGTTAGCTCCGTCTAAGCCTCGCATTTCTCTCTGTTTTGAACCATCGTTTACTATCATTTCTAGTTGTTTATACTACTAATTACAGCTTACCTAACATCGCTAGCTTCCGTTATTGTTAGCACAACACGCTAGTATCTCGCTAGCCTGTTAAGGCGCCACCCGTGCGCTCAGTTATTTATTTATTTTTCTCGTGCGCGCCCGCACATCTGAGTTCATAAAAAGCCCAGGTGAGTAAGAATCAGTCAACAAACACGGTGAGTAATGTCTTGTCCTGTTATTGTCACTTGCACATCATGCCATATGTTTACCATAGCCTTCTCCGTCGGCATAGGGTTTATATGTGATAAATGCAAGGAGACAGTCAGGCTGACGGAGAAGATTTCAGAATTAGAGACACGCATCCAAACTTTAATTGAGGATAGTAAGTGTGCTCGAGCTTTAGATACTACTTTGGATGCGCCTAGCATAGTGAACCATTTACATGATTCGGTTCCGGCTGAGTTATTGCCTGTGCAGCCAGGCAGATGGGTGTCGGTGAGAAATCGCTCTAGTCGCGGATCAAAAAACCACTCTTCTGTTCCGGTTACCATAACAAATCGATTTGCCCCTCTCAGTGAAACACCCACTGAGAATGCTGTTGATTGTGCCCTGGTAATTGGCGATTCTATTACACGGAACGTGAAAATAGAGACACCAGCCACCATAGTCACATGTTTGCCGGGAGCCAGAGCGCCTGACATCAAATCAAATTTAAAAGTGCTGGCTAATGCTAATCGTAAATTCTCTAAGATTGTTATTCACGTCGGCACTAATGATGTTCGACTTCGCCAGTCGGAGATCACCAAAATTAATATTAAAGAGGTGTTTGAACTCGCAAGTACGATGTCAGGCACTGTAATCTGCTCTGGCCCCCTTCCTGTTCGAAGGAGTGATGAGATAGTTAGTAGATTGTGTTCACTCAATGGCTGGTTGTCTAATTGGTGTCCGCAACATAATATAGAATTCATAGACAATTGGAAAAGTTTTTGGGGCAAGCCTGACCTGTTGAAAAGAGATGGTATTCATCCCACCTGGGATGGTGCTGCTCTTCTCTCTAGTAATTTGGCTCATAGTCTTAGAGATAAAACATGACAATCTGGGGCTCAGGTCAGGAAGCAGACAAACTGGCTAAACCGACCGTCTGCTAGCGGCCTCACGTCACCAAGGTCAGATAAATCTCATCACATAGAGACTCTTTCACCTAGATATCATCATATAGAGACTGTGTCTGTTCCCCGAATTTGGAAATCCAAAAAACTGCCAAACCTTTCTAAGGTTAAAAATCTAATTGATGTTCAACAAATAAAAAACAGATATAATACAGATGAGCAAACGATAAAGCTTGGGTTGCTGAATATTCGATCCCTTAATTCAAAATCGCTCATAGTTAATGATAAGATTAAAGACTATAACCTAGATGTGCTGTGTTTGACAGAAACCTGGCTAAAACCAAACGATTACATTACTTTAAATGAGTCCACTCCGCAAGATTATTGTTATAAACATGAGCCTCGTCCGAAAGGCAAAGGGGGAGGTGTTGCTGTAATTTATAGTAATATTCTGAAAACCACTAAGAAATCTAGTTTTAAATATACTTCTTTTGAAGTGTTGGTGCTTAATGTAAAAATTTATAGTGTAAACAATAAATCACGTTTGAGAATTCTGCTGGCTACTGTATACAGGCCACCAGGGCACCATAAAGATTTTATCAAAGAATTTGCTGACTTTCTATCAGAATTAGTATTGGCTGCAGATAAAGTCCTAATTGTTGGTGATTTTAATATACATGTAGATAATGAAAAAGATGCATTGGGATTGGCATTTAAAGACATTATAAACTCAATTGGAGTGAGACAGCACGTGTCAGGACCTACTCATTGTCGTAATCATACTCTTGATCTAATATTATCACATGGAATAGATGTTGATGGCGTTGAAATTCTACAGCAGAGCGACGACATCTCCGATCACTATCTAGTCTCGTGTAAATTACATTTAGCCAAGGCTGCAAAGCCGACTCCATGTTATAAATATGTTAGACCTATCACTTCTGCCACTAAAGATTGCTTTATCAATAATCTTCCAAATCAGTTTCATAATCTCAGCATCCCAGATAGCTTAGAAGAACTTGATATTGCAACAGAAACTTTTAACTCTCTCTTTTCCAGCACTTTAGACACAGTTGCTCCGCTGCGCTTAAAGAAGATCAAAGAAAATAGTCCAACGCCGTGGTACAATGAGCACACCCGGGCCCTTAAGAGAGCAGCCAGAAAAATGGAGCGAAACTGGAAGAAAACAAAACTAGAGGTATTTCGGATTTCATGGAAGGAGAGCTCGATTGCTTACAGAGAGGCCTTAAAAGATGCTAGAACTAATTATTTTTCAACCCTATTAGAAGAAAATAAACATAATCCTAGGTATTTATTTGAACAAGTGACTAAACTAACGAAAAAGAAAGCTTCAAGCCCAGAAGTTTATAAGAAACACAGCAGTAATGACTTTATGAACTTCTTCACTTATAAGATTGATAATATCAGGGACAAAATTATAACTATGCAACCGTCTACTACAGTATCGCATCAGGGAGTATATTGTAGTCTCTGTGAGGAACATTTTGATTCATTTGTTGCTATAGGAGAGGAAGAATTTTGCAAAATTGTTAATTCATCTAAATCGACAACTTGTATGCTAGACCCTATACCGACTAAGCTACTGAAAGAGATGCTTCCAGAGGTCATAGATCCTCTTCTAGATATCATTAATTCATCTTTGTCATTAGGATACGTACCAAAAACCTTTAAGTTGGCTATGATTAAACCGCTTGTTAAAAAACCGCAACTTGATCCTACAGAATTAGTCAATTACAGGCCAATCTCGAATCTGCCTTTTCTGTCAAAGATACTAGAAAAAGCAGTATCCTCACAACTGTGTTCCTTTTTAGAAAGAAATAATATCTGCGAGGATTTTCAGTCCGGATTTAGACCGTACCATAGTACTGAGACTGCTCTCATTAAAGTCACAAATGATTTGCTCCTATCATCCGATCGTGGTTGTATCTCTCTATTAGTGTTACTTGATCTTAGTGCTGCATTTGATACTATCGACCACAACATTCTTTTAAATAGACTAGAAAACTATGTTGGCATTAGCGGAATTGCACTAGCATGGTTTAAATCATACTTATCTGACCGATATCAGTTTGTAGCAGTAAATGAAGAGATGTCTTATCGATCACAAGTTCAGTATGGCGTACCACAAGGCTCAGTACTAGGACCGCTGCTCTTCACTCTGTACATGCTACCATTAGGAGATATAATTAGGAAATATGGAATTAGCTTTCACTGTTATGCTGATGATACTCAGCTGTATATTTCTTCAAAACCTAACGAAACTTACCAATTCACAAAATTAACGGAATGCATAGCTGATATAAAAAATTGGATGACCAGTAATTTCCTATTACTAAATTCTGAAAAAACAGAGATTCTAATCATTGGACAAAAAACTTCCTCACCTAATAACCTAGAATACTGTCTAACACTTGATGGCTGCTCTGTTAAGTCTTCGACGTTAGTTAGGAACCTGGGTGTGCTCTTTGATACCAATCTTTCATTTGAAAGTCACGTGTCTAGTATCTGTAAAACCGCATTTTTCCATCTTAAAAATATATCTAAATTACGTCATATGCTCTCACTGACAAATGCGGAACAATTAGTTCATGCGTTCATGACCTCAAGGCTAGATTATTGTAATGCTCTACTGGGTGGTTGCCCTGCACGCTTATTAAACAAACTACAGCTAGTTCAAAACGCAGCCGCTAGAGTTCTTACCAGAACCAGGAAGTATGACCATATTAGCCCGGTTCTGTCAACACTGCATTGGCTGCCTATTAAACATCGTATAAATTTTAAAATATTGCTGATTACTTACAAAGCACTAAATGGTTTAGCTCCCCAGTACTTGAGCGAGCTCTTAACGCATTATAGTCCTTCACGTCTATTGCGATCTCAAAATTCTGGCCAGTTGATAATACCTAAAATATCAAAATCGACTGCTGGCGGTAGATCCTTTTCCTATTTAGCACCAAAACTTTGGAACAATCTTCCTAACACGGTCCGGGAAGCAGATACAGTCTGTCAGTTTAAATCTAGACTAAAAACACATCTCTTTGGCTTAGCATACACATAACACATTATAGATTTCTATAATTCAATGTTAGGCTGCATAGATTAGATCAGCCGGAACCGGGAACACTTCCCATAATTCCTGATGTACTTTGTACATCATAAGAAGGATGGCGTCTACGCTAATATTAGTCTCTCTGTTTATCCCGAGGTTTACCGCAGACCGCCGGATCCAGGGCATATCCAGATCTGATGAAGGACCATCACATGGACACGTCGACACGCATTATCAGGGCTGTGAAGGCCCATGGACAACTCACCACTCATCTCCTCACCGGCCGGATGACCCAACCCAACCAGATGAACTGGATAATATCGTGAAAGTTCTGATCCCATCTGACTCCTGACATTATGCTGCCTAACTCATAATCATACACTGTTCATTCGTTGGCCAAAGGAGGACTGGCCCCCCGACTGAGCCTGGGTTCTCCCAAGGTTTTTTTCTCCATTCTGTCACCTGATGGAGTTTTGGTTCCTTGCCACTGTTGCCTTCGCCTTTTGGCTTGCTTAGTTGGGGACATTTAATTTTCAATTGAACAATACTATTACAACATTGTTTTCCTGTTATCTCTGTAAAGCTGCTTTGAAACAATTTGTATTGTAAAAAGCGCTATATAAATAAAGGTGACTTGACTTGACTTGACTAAAAGCTCTCAAAAACAAAACAAACCTCTCATAAAATTAATCAACAAATAAATTGATCAATAATTAAATTTCCGCCAGAAGTCTGACTGAACATAAGGATACAAGAAGTTGCGTCAGCTCAGTTACAGCAAGACCAACATTTTCATAAGGTTTGTGAGTTTAAAACACATTTCTTTTTTAATAATTCCACCCATTGTGAAGTCAAGATTCATGCTCACTTATTGAATTTCCAGCCATCTGCTCTGTTTAGATACTTGCAGCATTTGGCCTTAATGAGTCCAGTAGAGAGAGAACCTGTTGAATTATTAATCAAGATGAGCGAGGGATTAAAACAGCCTTCTTAACCACTCACCTTCAGATCAGTTACTGTAAAAACAGCAATTGATGGTTATATAAGTGGTGCAGATCAAACTTAAAAAACACATTTTACATTTTAAAGAAAAACATGAAATGGATCATCATTATTTACTCACCCTTATGTTTTAAATATAGGTTGGACGTCAGTGTTGAATGTTATTGGTTCCATAGTTTCTTGTAACTACTTATCTTAAATGAAAGAGGTGAAGATTATCAGCGAACATAATTTAAATTGTAGTCTGTTCCTCACACAAATATATAGTATGTATAGTATAATATAGTACTTTATTTAGAAGAAATATAACACACAAGTCATATACCAAGTCAAAAAGGTGAAGATTGTGTTTCTTTGAAAAACTAACAGCATACAGGTTTTAAACAAGCGGATGAGTATATAACGACACATTTTTCATTTATTTGTGAACTATTCCTTCAAGTTTAAAAACAACAACAACATTACTTTATGCAATGTATCACTTTTTTTCTTGTGCATTGCCACCATTTAATTAACTGCTAATGCACTTCCTGTATTGCACATGTTGGCGTCAGACAGGGTTTGACGCAAACATAAAGTGGAAACAGTAGTTTTGGGCTAAAGGGCAGATTTGTGTTGCCCTGATTTTCTAATTGAGATGAAATTATTCATTGAACGTTTGAAAATTACACCGCCCACTGTTCCCGCACAAACGCCTGAACTACCTAGGGCTTACAGAATTTAACATGTAAATTGCAGAAGAACATAGAAATCTCGCTCCAAGTCCCAGAAGATTGAGATTAAAATCGAACACACGGTTGCGGTTTCCTTTCCTCTCTGACATTGTTGTGTTGAAAAACTCTTCTGAAATGAGATGTAGGCAAGGTGAAGATGAGCCCTATAATGAGATTTTGAGAGGGAGAAAAAGCTGTCTGTCTTTATCTGTTTAAACAGATTAACTAAGGATATTCGCACACTTCAAATGTCTTTTCTCCTGAAAGTCCGTGAAAATTAGTCAGTGTTTCATGCGATTAAACACTTCAGATGTTGCTTCATGAGAAAACACTTGTCAAAAGAATGACACCAAACTTGAACGTATACTGTAGCCTACATATACATATAATACAGCATTTATTATTAATGTATTAGTTGTACATCTGTAAATGTAAATCTCAGCGTTTACAGATACATTTTTTTAAGATCAAAAGTTGTATCTGTGAACATTAGTTAATGTGAACTAACATGAACGTGAACATTAACAAAGTTTAATAAATGCTGTAAACATTGTTTGTTCATTGTTGGTTAATGTGAGTTAATGTATTAACTACTGTTAATCAATGAGACCTTACTGTAAAGTTTACTAAAAAAAAATTCAATTCTTAATCATACAAAAATACCTACTTATTAAAATGATTTAATTGCAAGTAAAATATTAAAATACTTACAATTAAAGGACTTTGGTAACAATTTATTTTGCAGTGTCCTTGTTACATGCGGTTACTGTAGTAATAACTATAAATTATGCATAATTACATACTAACCCTAAACCAAACCTTATTCCTAATGCTAACCCGGTAGTAAGTACATTTAGTCACTTAATATTACTTAATTATTCAATTAAAACGTATTCTTAAATGTGTAATTACACTGTTACACAGCTATAATACAAACAAGGTCACGTTTTACTACAAAATCAAAAGAAGAATACAGCTATATTTAATAACGTGAATTCTAATTTATTAAAAATAAATCAGTTTTCTTGCATTTTTACTTTTAGCATAACTTAGCGCATTATTTTATTGTAATACTATTAACATATCTAGTATACAACTCCAATGATACTTCTATAACTAGGATGTTATAATATACGTAATGAGAGGTATCATGAGGTTCACCCTTTAACTGTCCTTTTTTGATGGGGTCAGAGCAGATAAAGACATTTCACACAGATAAGACCCTCGGTGCAAATACCTTACCGCCGTGCACTGCGAGTCCTTTTGAGCAAATCACATGTAGCGATATGCATTTTTCATGGTCACAAGGATGTCATACAGACCTACTGTACACTTTGTGCTCAAAGCCTGAAACATGATGTTATTGTACGCTCACAGGAAGGACAGCACAAGCCTTCAGAAAAAGACCAGACCAAACCAAAGTCTCGGCTCAATGCCACCACAGGCGGGACGTCCCCCGGGAGAGAGATGGAGAGGAGCATTAAACCTTATCAAGTTTCCTCATGTAAATATTTCAGAAGCTTTGCCTTTTATTCCACTCGGATGCTCGCACCAGTCTAAAAGTGAAATGCTAAATTTTAATATTGATCAATTTTTAATGGTTGATAAATTATAGGCTGCTAGAGTGGCAGAGTAAAGTAATTGTTAATAGATCAGGGGTATTTGCAGCAGAGGATGGGGATAAAGCATCTGACTGCTGTAAAGATGACACGCTTAAATAATGCAGGGGAGTCTGAGCCGTCAAATAATTGACCTAAAATATGTCGCCGGGCGGAATCTGCTGAAGCGTGAGAGTGGATCTCTTCACGTTAGCAGCGCTTGCTCACTGTCCTATTAACTTTAATGCTCTTTTTCTGATGTTTAAGATGTCTCAAACATGGGCTAAAGCTCACTTAATACATTCTCAAATTGACTCAATCTGTGTATTATCAAATAATTCTGTCTGCGTTCAACTTCCATTAGAGCTCGACACAGTTGCGCTGAATTTTGAATGAACGCTAGAGCAGATCCAGACGTGTGACGCTCGAGGCATCCCTGAGGTTTTGATTTTATCTATCGCTGGGAAATTGATTTTGGAGAGTTTTCATGTTCATCCAGCAATAATCATTTGTTATTGATCATGAGGCTAAAATAGAAATGAATATAAAGGCAAAGTTGGGTAAAACTTCCACATTTATTTTGGGATCAGAATATCTTAAAGACGTGTATTGAATCAGTAAGCAACTACCCAGAACACCCTAGCAACCGCATTGCAACACACAAAAACACATTTAGAAACCCTGCAACCATTTAGCTTTGCACAACTCAAGGGGTCACACAATTTTAAAATGTTTTTGAAAGAAGCAGTCTGCGTTTATTTGATCAAAAATACATCAAAAAATAATTTTAAAATAAAATTAATTGCTAAAATAAGCATAATTTTCAGCATCATTACTCCAGTCTTTAGTGTCTCATGATCCTTCAGAAAACATTCTAATATGCTGATTTGATGATCAAGAAGCATTTATCATCAATATTGAAATCAGGTCTGTTTCTCAAATTTGTTTATCCTTTTTTTTTCTTCCAGGGTTTTTTGATAAAATGAAAAGAACATCTTTTATCTGAAATATAAACTTTTGCAACATCTTAAATGTCTTTACTGTCACTTTTAATCAATTTAATGCATCCTTGTTACGTTCAAATTTAAATAAATCTTACTGACCCTAAACTTTGTGTTTATTAATATATATATATATAATCATATATATATATATATATATATATAGAGGAGAGAGGGGGGCGATACTGAAAGTGCGTATCAATATTATTTTTATTTACGCATGCAGGCATCTATATTTTCCCATAGACACTTTATGTAACACTATTCTAATTACAAGTTTTCAGGTGATTGTGTATTTGTTGCAGTGCTTTCGTGTATTGATCCACCAAACTGGTGAAAACTATATATTACTAAACTGAATTTCATGCAACTCTGATGCAAAGCAATTTGCAGAAAACCAAAGCTTTCCTAAAACTAATATTTCAGCTACCTAGCACGAATTTCCTTTAATTCTAACTAACTTGAATTCCCATTTTCTAGTGTTTGCAAATAAATTGTACGGTATCTCAACACTATGTGGAGCGCTAGAGTAGAATAAGAATGAAATGCCGGGGTTAGGCGCTGGTGAAGATGAGTTCAGCTGCTAGCGGGGGGCTGTGTAAAGGGGGTGCTGGGCTGGTTTAATGGTAGCTGTGTCCCCATGACCTCTGTGTCCACATTCATAAATTTTTCAGTGCATGAAATAGTCAGGCCACCCTGCTTAATGATGTCTGTTTTAGTGAGCACGGCAAGTCTCTCTCTTTCTCTCTTCCTCTCTCCCTTCTTCCACATTGTGCAGTTTCTTCTGTGTAGTGTGATGAAACCAGTGCAATTTTTCTTTTAAAGAAGTAAAATAAAATGAGACATTAAAGTATATCTAATCAACTGTATAAATAATATATATATATATATATATATATATATATATAGAGAGAGTATAAAGATAGAGGGAGAGAGAGAGAGAGAGAGAGAGGAGAGAGAGAGAGAGAGAGAGAGAGAGAGAGAGAGAGAGGAAAGGAGAGAGAGAGGGCTATAGTTATCATAAGTACTAAACAGAAAATAAAGGTTTATGTTTTACCATGTTTACCTCTATTCTGCAGATTGTTCTTTAAAATCACTGCAGAATATGCACAAAATCCTGCCGGTTCCATCTGGACCTGCTCATTAGTGACAGAAATGGATGTAAATAGAGAAGAGAGAGCATGATGAATAATCGGAGTCAGTCATATCTGTGTGTAATGAATTACAGAGCACACACCCTAACCTGCCTAACATTTTACAGAGGTTGCGCTTCTCTCCACAGCAACCAATTATATCATCATATCTGGCATTTACCTGGACGTGATGATTCACGGCCTCGTCCTTCTCTGGCATAATTCACCAGCCAACGGAAGGCCTAAAATAAAATATTCATTATTGGCTAACTTCTGTCCAGTAATTAAGACTTCTCTCGCTGTTGTCCTTTAGATTCTGAGCAGCTGTCTCTATTAAGCACAGGGGAGTATGGGATAGCTGATTATTCTGCCATCACCAATGCCTGGCCTGGATTCATTTGGACCCCAGCTCTATTTTAAGACCTCCTGTTTGTCACTACAAATGCCATGTTATTTGTAACATTAAAAAATTATGATGAATTCGGTTTTTGTTTTGTGTGCTATTGTACTTTAATATGACAGAAAAAAAAGTGATGAAAAAAAATGGTTACTTACGGGACACTATTTTCAGTTTATTCAAAAGGATCTGAGTTGCCATAATATAAGATTCAGGGGCACGTTGAATCCGGGTCATTTACCAATCCCAACATCATCCCTCTATACTACTATACTATACTATACTATACTATACTATACTATACTATACTATACTATACTATACTATACTATACTATACTATACTATACTGTTCAGTGCTATACTATACTGCACTGTACTGTACTGTAATGTACTATACTACTATATGGTTATGTGCTATACTATACTGTACTACATTATACTGTTCTGTGCTATACGATACTGTACTAATGTACTGTACTATATTACTATGTGCTACTGTTATGTACTATACTGTACTGTACTATATGATTATGTGCTCTACTATACTACATTATACTGTTCTGTGCTATACTGTAATATAATGTACTATTTTATACTGTACTATATTATAAGTGACTATACTATACTATACTATACTATACTATATACTATACTATACTATACTATACTATACTATATTTTTCAGACACTGCAACGAAGCCACACCCAGGTAGTTTTGCAGACATTGTGCCAATGTATCAATTTTACAATGACATATTTAATATTAAATTGTATGAATTATATTCAATTCTCGAAACTTACATTACATACGTTTTTTTTTTCATGTCTATAAAATAAGTAATTTATGCTTACCAAGGCTGCATTTATTTGATCAAATATAAAGTAAAATCAGAAATATTGTGAAATATTATTACAATTTAAAATAAAATATTTTTTAAAAGGTCATTTATTCCTGTGATGCAAAGTTACATTTTCAGCATCATTACTGCAGTCACATGATTCTTCAGAAATCATTGTAATATGCTGATTTTTTGCTCTAGCGGTACACGTTTATTTTGGCGTGGAAAAGTTTAAAAACAATGTTTATTTGAAAAAAGAAACACAATAAATGCCATTACGTTTGATTTGATCAATTCAATTGATCCTTGCTGAGTAAAAGTATGATTTTTTTTTTTTACTGACCCCCAAACTTTTGAACTGTAGTGTTCAAACACAGTACGTATGCATATACGTTTGACAATATGTGAACACTCTCTTAGAAATGGCACCCATCAAGAAATATGTATTCCAAAAATGAAGGGCTCAAACACATTCTGATATATTTATATGAAAAAGCATGTCAGAAGAGTTTTAATTAGGCGGCTATGTCATACAGAAGCACAAACATGAACATTCAACATCTAAGAATTCACACCAGTCACACTCAGTCTTATTCAATCCACTAAAGCATCTGGGACTAGCATAACAGGAGAAGAAAATCATCTCGTGAGGAGAAAAGGGGAAAGTTGGAGAGCAGAGAGGCGTGCACTGCACAGATCCAGCAGGTCTTGAGATGTAACAAAGAGGTTTGCGAGTTCCTGTGAAGGAAATAATGGGTCTAGCTGGAGACAGCGGCGCAGTAACGACTTCACACTCCAGTCTGTTCAAGAAGAGAATGACAAATAACTCTCTAATAAATGCTGACCCACATAACATCATTTGGTGACAGGACTGGCTGCTTTCTGCCGGCACGGCCGACACCTCGTCTTCTTTCTGGGTCACGCGGTCCACACATACATGTGCAAACACACATACACACTCGTGCACGCATACGCAAACTAAGGTGAGCTCTTGGGCATCAATAACGCATGTAATTTCTACCATGATGGGATAAAACAATTTTGTTACCATCAGCAACAAAACAGTCATGGTTAAGAAGTACTATCCTTTATTTGTGGGAGTTATTGTAGCAAATACCCTGTGAAAAGTGCAGTTCTAAAATAACAGAGCTATTTCTACTTATGCTTATGTCTAATCTACTTAGGCTTAGTTATTTTGAGTGTTGTAACAAAAATTATTCAGACACCAGATATAATGTGTGATATTTTTTTACTAGTGGGTGCAGGACACTATAGGTCATTTATGTAAGTGAGGATAGCAAAATAAAGTAAACCGTGACATATTATACCCAAAAATTCTTCATACAGTGGATTACCAGTGAAATTTCAAAACATTTGGGACCAAAAATTATTATTCACTTTGACCTGACCATGTTTTGCTTAAGTTTTTTGTCTTTATGCGACCTTTTAACACCACAGACTGAACAAAATGAGGCATTGCTTGGTAATTGGTTGAGCTAAACTGGTATTATCTAATTGTGTACTTATATTTAACAGCTGACAGATATTCAACATAATTCATTGTGAGACAGTCTAATAGAAGGATGGCCCAAAACCAGTGAAATATCAACAGATTTGATAACTCTGAGTTCTTGTCATATTTTATTACCATTTTCTAAACTATGGTGAATAAAATGTGATAATGTGAGAAATGTTGAAGGTGTCTGAATAAATTTTGGTTTGACTGCATATAGCTTAATTCAGTGTTAAATAATCCAAAAAGCAACTGTAAAATGACCACAGGGAAGCTTAAAGAACCCTATGCGTGGAAGCATAATTCATTCTAGCAATTTGTAATAAATGCAACATACTGGTGTATATATATATATATGAAGAATGTCCATTTGTAATATATTACAAACTGTGTAAAGTTCTTCACAGTAGCCTGTTTTCTGGCATTTTAATGAGCATCACAAGTGCAAATTCAGTGGACAGGTTTAAATGTGTCGTATCTTATTTTATTTTTAATTTAATTTACCAGTTAATTTAGATGTCCCATGAAACATTTTTTAAATGTCCTGACAAAACGTCCAAAAGCTCCTATTTGATTTCAAAAATGTGATGTATGAACAACTCAGAATGACAGCCAATATAAATGACAACACACACATTGCTGGCACTGACTTCACATCAGAGCAGTTGTACAACAGAGTGCATAATGACTGTAGGCTACAGTGCGCAGATGTATCCGTGGCGACCCGGGGTGCGACTGTACTGGCAGCTGCCTGGCAACCGCCGGGGCCCCCACATGAGGGAGAGGGGCCGAGCTCATTATGAAGGATGGCTCCTGTGCGCACAGGCCGGGGGGAGGCACTTTAAAACATATACCATATGCAGTCAGGATAGAACTCATTTATCAGGGTGGAAATACTATTTTTTGCACCTCAGGTCCCTCCTCTCCACTCGCTCACCCCCTCCTCTACCTCTCCCCTTCTCACCGGGAGATTTGACAGGTTTCAAGAGGCAAAAATTTCATCTCAAGTGCCGAGCGGCCCCTTCGAGTGCTCCATCTCTCTTGCCTTCCGCGGTAGTGGGCGACTCCTCGACGGGAAGATCGTAAAGCGCCTCCATGTAAATTAAGGTTCACCTGAAGAATGGAAAAGTGAACCGAGAGAGCGTACCTGCGCTAATGAGGTCTCGCAACCAGGGATCAGGCCTCCGTTCAAAACACAAGGAGAGAAAAACACTCCGAAATTCGGATCATTTGCAAGCGAAATGCTTCCGACAGTAAAATCAGGCGACTATTTGTTTTGGCACGTCAGAAATAATGTGCTTCGAAAATCAGCAACAGGCGCGTGAACTCGGGTGGGTCATCTGTTATTCCTAATGGTCTAATTGTTCTGCTGGCAGACATAAAAAATTAGAGGCACTTTATGTCATTTACCAAAATTCCTAATTAATTCAAAAGTATTTCAGGGAGGCGAGGCGGTAGAGGAGCGAGCGCTCGGCAGGGAAAGATGGCGTCTGAAAAATGTCCTGTTCCCCTCGTGCTCCATTTGTCTGGAGCGCAGGGTGACGGTGGCTTTATCCTAAGCAGCGGGAGCTTTAATCAGGGTAAGTGGCAGGCAGTGTTTCACCGCAGGATGAAGGCCTCTAATATATCATGCCACTCTGCCCGGTGGTAACAGCATCACACCAACACAAACACGCACCAATTGGGCCGAGGGACGACGGTCAGTTGGGATCAAACCAAACTGATTTCTGCCTCTCATTGCATATAGTTGACTAATCCAACTGTAAAATTCAAAACCTGAACAAATGACTCTAATTTATTATGCCAAATGTGTCCCCAAACACTTGGTATTTCTTGGTATTCTTGGTAACAACTTGCAATATACAATATAAAGCCTCATTTGTTAACATTAACACATTAACAATGATTGCAACTAGCATTAGCAACTAGCATTTATTAACCTTTGTTAATGTTAGTTAACAAAAATACAGTTTGTTCATTTTAATTCAGAGTGCATTCATTGTTAACTTTTGCTCTTAAAAATGAATTAGCAAATGTTGAAATTAACTAAGATTTATAAATGCTTGTTCCTTGTTAGTTCATGTTGAATAATGTAGTTGACCTTATTGATAAGTGTTACCATTTCCTTAATATACAAGCCATTTGTAGGTTAATAGCCCCCAAAAGTGGAACATGGAAATATTATTCCGACCAGCCGTACACAGCAACTCAACCAATGGCATGACTTTGGAGGCGGGACTATGAGTTTGTCTGACCAATGTCAAGTCATTATTTTTGCAAATCCGCTACAAATGTCTCTGCATTAAATAAACTAATGGCATCAATTTGAAAAGAAAGAGAACACACACATATACACAACACACACACACACATACCACATATAACACGGACACATTTAAAATAGTAGTAGTTTGCTAGGTTTTAAATGATAAAACATTAGATAAAGTGTTTTTTGTGGTTGTCAAAACAAAAGTTTATGTGATGAACTTAACTTTGTGGTCTTCATACTGTACATCAAATCACATTAGAACAAGCTAGTTTAAGGTACCTGCAAAAAAAGTCAAGAAAAAGTACCTGCTAGAAAAGTAAAGTAAGTTTAAAAAACAAATGTCAAAAGATGCTATTTGCCTGCAGATGCCACTTGCTTTGACAAATTTAAGGATCTAATGCAATGACATTCTTAAGTGTCCCAGTATAGAAGGTTATTTTTCAATTGACGAGTCTCCCAGAACTCCTCCAAAATTTAACTGAAGCACTTTGCCAAGAATTTGAGTACTAATTTATTTCTGAAAGTGCCTCTTTTAAAAGCAAGTAATGGTTACATTTTTCTCTGTCCTTCCTGTAGCGCCTCAAGGCAGTTCCTCTCTCCGTCTGCCTTGATTCTCTCATCCAACGACCTCAACCTCAGCACCTCTGTTACGTAACAGTCCCGGCGTAAGAAAGAGGCAGGACCGTAGACAAACTCCTTTTTGAAACACGCTATCCACCTTGGCCTTGTTCGCTTTTTCTCTGTTTACAGTTCCCAAATATATTCGGAGGTGGAAAATAGACCGCCTGACCGTGCGGCAATAATGCGACGATGTTAAAGGCCACTCTCCTGGAAACACACCTCCATCCCGGATTCAAAAAATGTATTTAATGCAATTAATAATTGAAGACGTGAGAGCACATGCTTGTCAAGATGATAGATGCATGCTCCGCCAACAATGCAGGGCTCTGCGGGAGCTACAGGACTCGGCGCGCTGACCTTGAGTGGCAGCGTACAGGAGCCAGGCCTTCTCTCTGCTTGTGCATGGGCCCCTCATCAGTAACTGCCCTTATCCCAATTAGAGAACTGTAAAAACATTCAAATTAATGCAGCCTTAACTCCAGGAGCAGGCCCCACTCACTTAATTAGGGAATAATTATTCACATTTTGATTTCTAGGGGAGTGATCACACAGAAATTATTTCAGGCGCAGTAACAATGGAAAACTCCACTCCAAAAAAAACCCATTAGCATAAGGAAGTGATTAACACTTAATTACAGTCGAAGCAGCATCACTATTAATGTTTGATAGCTCCTGCCAATCATAATAGGACACTGGACTATGGACTATTGCTAAGAAGCCATGGAAGAAATCTCCATTTTACTTTAAATACCGACGCCATTCGGCCAGGCCGGCACTTTGAAGGAATATTCCTTTTTTTTTTATGCAGTCATTTAATATATAATATAACTTTACACAGAAAAGGCCAATTAGTGATTCCATCACGGTCTCATGTTAACGTTCAAGTCATAGGGTTATACTTTATGAACAGTGCATCCTGGCCTCATGTACTTCCGTTGTAAAAGCCATTGCACACTGAGTCTGAAATTTTCGTATGCGTTTTTTTCGTATTCGTGATTCGATGGCTCTGAACTGTCAAGACACCATTCAAACACCAAACACTGCTTGCTACGGATGCGAAAAACGCAGACAATCGAACCCGATCCGATTTTTTTTACGACGGACGAAAGATTTCGGAGGCAGTGTGCAAGCGTGATTGACATAACGTGAGGGCGTATTTATTTTTTAACGTGCAAAAATTTCGGATGCAAATTTCGGACTCAACTCGTGTTCAATGGCTTTTACTGTGAACACTATTTCTGAGAGATGAGTGGACATTATTTCAAACAGTCATTATGCCACAAATACTGTCAACAAGCTTCACTTACATGCCGTTTAACCCAGAATGTCCCTTTAACGTTGTACCCTAAGCACATGTGTTTTCATTCATACCTTCTGTAACCTCTCACCTCAACAGTTTCTACTGTACAGGCCATTTAAAGGACAATTTAGTGAGAGGGCCATATCCTCTGTATTTGAAGGGGCTCTGAAGGAAATGACCCCTACAGAGCCACGTAAACACGCGCGCTCACATGTGCTCGGTTATCTTCCCAGCAGCTGGGTTTTGAACTTCTGACCCCTACACTTTCAGGGTCAACAAATTAGCGCTCTGGTGCATTGACCCTCTGGAACGCAAGCACTTTTCTTCTGCTGCTCGAATGTTGATACAAGCATAGAGCTTTAATAAGGCAATGTCATCCGGCTGAGAGGAACGTGTCATTTTATCGGAGGTGAGCTAATGGAGAAACAATATTGACATTTTACGGCAAATCAAACTAACCGCGGCTCACAGAGCAGTCAGAATGCATGGGAATGAGGTACAGTACATCCTCTCAAACCAACTATGGCATTCGCAGAGACATTCCTGCCTGCAAGGTAACCGAGAGCTGCTGAGAGACACAGGGACATGCTTTGGTTTGCATCCAGTGAAAATTTAAATCCACATCAGAGATTTTGGGGCTCGCTGTCTGATGGAATAACACTTTACCACTGCACATATTCCTCTGGTCCCTTGCTCTGAGTTGGCCAGATATAAGAGCTTAGCTTTGTCAAAAAAGACATTTTCAGAAAGGTTTATGGAGCATTCAGCCTTTCTGAACAAATTATTCTTAATCTGAAAATATTAAATCAAAAAAACAAATGTTGTAAATTTACTTTAAAGGGTCATAATGCCATTTTGTACAGTTAATTGTAAACTTTAAGGTATAAATGAAAATTTTGTAATCTACTTATTATTTAAAAATTCTCATTAGTATTGTAAGGAAAACACTCATTTACCTGCTCAAAAAAGCTCTTCGAGCAGCCGTTTAGTGTAAGTGCATTTAAATAATAATGAGCTTTCGTTGACTCCGCCTATGTCTTTGTGGCGCTTTGACCAACAAGCAACAGTGTGTGTTGACTTGAAAACAGTTGAGGGTTATTATGCAGCGGGATTCTCTCTGAGGAACACTCTTGCACCGTATCAGTTTGAACCGGAGTCAGGAACCGAAACAAGATGAGGCCCCGAAGAAGTTTGACAATTAGGCGAACGGTACTGTTTCTGAATTTTGGTAACAATGTCACTTTGATCTATTTTTATGTACTGTGCAGGAGTAACGTTAGATTGTGAGATACAAACGCTAGATTTTAACGATCCTTAAAGTAAGTTTGAAAATGTTGACAGATTTATGTTGAAAAACTTTTTTTTGTAGATTGTCAGTGATGCGTGACGTTATCTCATGTGCCAAATATCATACAGACATAAACTGACATTTTTTATAGGTAAGTTTAGTGGCAGTACAAAATTTTTATGTTTAAGAAAACTTTTAAGTAAATCTATAGTATTGTAACTGCATTGATATTCTGAACATTCTGTCACGTTAACTTGTAACACCTGTGATACACAGCTTTTAATAACACAATAACTATAACGCGTTTCATTATCAAAGTGGATTATATTAATTGAGAACGTCGTAACGTTACAAGAATACATGCCGTAATGTACCTAGATGTAAGACTTATACACAATCATCGAAAGCGTGCAGGGATTTCAAAGATTAATAAAGGTTACTTAAACGTTACCTACACTCTTCTTGGAGGTCCAGCAGGAACACGAATAGTTGGTACGTTCCTTTTTCAGTAGCAGCTTCTTAGCAAAACCTATTATATAGACCTCATGCTGCACTCGTTAAAAACAGCCCATGGTGAGAAATTTGTGCAAACATAGCGCATTGACGTTGCCTTTCGAAATATTCCATTAAACCAATACTCAGCCACTGCATAGTCTGCGTACTTCAGCGGTTCGGATTTAGGACATCTAAATGACGCTGTGTTCCTTCATACCAAAAAAACACCACAATCGTTATTGACGCCATTCTGCTCCAGTTGTATGAAAATGGCACAAAAGGAGATTGAATCTCACTCAGGAGCGAGGCAGGTCGTTGAAAGGCTGCTGTCAATCAACAATCGTGAGGATCGGCGGCAGAGCATGTAGTCACAGGCTCGAACGGCTGATTTAGAGGGGAAAACATATAAGGAATTAAAACAAAACACTGGATGATTTTTCATTTTTATGGCTGTGTACAGGCACTGCCAACACACATTTCAGTACAATCAACTTGTAAAAGTGCATGTACCATTATATGACCCCTTTAAAAAAAAAAAAAATCATTCAAAAATTGCTAGTAAAATTCACGGAAGCACATTGGATTAGGGCCAATTTCTTACTAGCGGCAATTTCTTACTAGCAATTTCTTAGACAGGCATCTAGCGGATAGAGAGGAGAATGTTTTGCAGTATGTGACAACAAGTGTTTTGGCCTAAAGAATGCGTGACATCGCTTAGAGCACCTTTAATATGTGCTTTGTAAGTACTAATATACAGCAAATATCCAAGTAATATAGTAAGTCACCATCCATTTTCACTGTATGACAAAGCTTTTAAGACCCACATTTGTGTTTTAAAGAAAAAAAACAAAAACAAAATACAATTTTGATTACGACAGAAAATAATTTTAATTTGTCCCTTAAAAAAAACGTTAAAAGTAAGTCAAGTTAAAAATGGTTTAAAAATGCATTCACACATACTTCCATTAACAGTGACAGTGACGTAAAGTCCATTTTCATTTGTGACTGTGACGTGGGCGTGTCCAACATTGTAACAATGTTGAGACAATGTTAACTTTATGCAAATGAGCATGTGGAAGCTTCCAAAGAACTAATAAAATCCAGTGTGTGAATGTGTGAACGCTCCATTATTCAGAATGAACCATTCCTTGCCTAATCGTGTGAAAAACACAAAGCACAGAAAGCCTCGTTTCTGAACAGTGGAAAATGAAAAGCCCATCCATGTCAATTAGGAGGACATTTATAATTAATAACTGTACAATTGGTCCATTCACAGGCATAATGGTGAATATGGCAGAACGAGTTATTTGATTATTCTGTGACATTTTTATTTCATATTATTATTTATTTATTTTTACTACTAAGACAGAAACGGCATTAACCGCATTAGAGTAATTCACTCTGTATTCTGAGAGGATTTTTCATGAATCCTTCTAAAAGAGCTTATTAGAAAATGATTAAATGTATATCCATGCTTGCCGTAGAGTTCATTCCAGAGAAATGTGCCACTTTGTCAAAAAATTACAATCAGGGCCATGAATATGGCATATCAAGGCAGATAAATTGCCTCACGCTTCCCTCTAATAAGGGAACAGGACGGTGCGAAATGTAAAAATCAATTAATGCACTTGGTCTGGCTATAAATTAGAAGAGCACTATTGTCAGATGTCTTTATCATAGAAACCACAGGGGCGAAAAGTGGTCTTTAAATTAAGCCTGTAGTTCTGTCACCTTTTGCATCAGGCTTCAGCTGGAGCCCGCAGAGGCCAGAGTCACGGCTATTTTCATCATCTTAAGCTCACCTAGTTAAACGACCGAAGCACGTTTGCCATAATAAAAGACGTGTGGACTTTATTTTACGAATGGGCCACTGCCTGGTCCACTTGTTCTGTTATGTAAATCAAAATAACTCATCCCGTCTCTGAGGTGTTCAACTAATTAATCCTACGAGGCCTTAATGTTGCAGATTTTCATTATTCTGGAGTACAGAGGTGGGACTGCAGGTAAAAATGCCTTTCAACATGGTTTGGATAGTTCCTTCCCTTCCTTGGAAAACGCTATCTTATTGTCTGCAAAAACTCAACTGAAACCACCCAAATGATAGAGTCTTATCCATCGATGAAATAATCACTACTAAATCATAAAGTCTGCAAACATTACAAATAATTTCGCTTTGTTTTTGGGCTAAGAATAGGAAATACCATAGTGGACTTATGGAGACCGGGAAATCATGCCAACCGCTCAAGCATAAGGCAGAATCCCCAAAGCCAATATTATAGACCCCTGGTGTGCTGCTGTTTCACGTTAGTGAGCCTAAAGGTGCTTGTTTCTGGTGGAGAATGCGGGCAATAAAAGGAGGAGAATTTATTACAGTTCATCATATCAAAGGTGCTTTTTGCTGTCTAATGTAGACTCATTCGGGAGGAAAAAATCTCACAGCAGGAGACCAGGTCATGTGACCAGCCTCTCAACACTCAATATGTTTCTTGTTATAGGCTACTAAAAATACATAAATAGAGCATTAAATCTGCATTTGGTCTTCATGTTATAAATATTGTGAATAAAATACATTATAGAAAGTTCAAAATAACATGTTTGTTTTAAATATAATTATTTATTACTATCCGTGCAGAAGAAAATTATTATAATTTTTTTCTTCTTTTTTTTTATCTTACTTACCCCAAACTGTGGAATGACAGTTTATAACTGTTTCCACAGCAGCAACTCAAGTAATGATGCTGAAAATTCAGCTTTGATCACAGTAATGCATTACATTTAAAATATATTAAAATAGAAAACAGTTATATTAATTTGTAATACTATTTCACAATATTACTGTTTTTACAACATATTTGATCAAATACATGCAGCCTTGGTGAAAAAAAAAAAACTTTTTCTCAAAAACATTGAAAAAAAAAAAACTTAAAATGCTGACCAGTTACAGCTAAGCACACTTTCACTTTCATAACTATTTATAATTTCCAATTATTTATTCCTAAAACGTGCTAAAACAATCTTCAATGTCATTATTTAATTACCAGAATCGTTAAAGTATAATAAAAAAAACAACAACATGTTGCTATGTTTTATTTTTTAATAATTATTTGTGAAGCCTTTAAACTTGCTGTGGCATCCAGCTATAATTCCCCAGATACTTGCTTCATTTTGCATCACACTGCTTTTGCTTTTATGTTCCCATTCCTGAAGTCAAAGTATCATTGCATCAAAAATAAAAAGGAAAAAAAGAAAAGGCATGGATGAAAAAATACAGAAATAAATATTAAACAGATAAATGCCTACAGCACGCTGATTTAAACATGCGAGCGTGTTAAAACTATGACTGAGAAATGGCACACGTTGCTCGTGTGTGTGAGTGTGTTTGACTTACACAGGAGAAACCTTCAGAGTGTCACATTCTCACCACACGTTTAGCCACTTCCTGCCCCGTCCTCCTCCTAAGCGCGAAGTCCTGTGAAGACGCACAAACAGAGAGAGTGAGAGGAAGAATAAAAAAAAATCTGCATAAGTGAGATGGTGAGCGACAGAAAGGGTCAGCCTCCGTCTGCTTAATGACAGAACCCCTCACACGCTCCGGATTGTTTAAATACGACTCGCCAGTTTCAACAATCATCATATCTCTCACTTTCACCCTTCATACCCAGCAGCCAGCGAGCTGACACATAATTACACACTTGCTGATAGTAGAGCCGTGCCGATAATTAAAACTGCCACTGGAGGATTACTACCGCTAGTCTACAGCTGCGATGCTGTCAAGAGGTGGAACTCGCAGTCGTTTCTGATGCTATTTCAGCGTTGTTTTAACGTTATATTAGCCCTCGCGTCGTATGTCGCCGTCTGGCTTTCGCTCGGGCCCGCGCAGGCGGTAATGGAAAGGTCTCGGCCGAGAGTTTGCGGTGTCTCGCACAAATGAGGAAAATCTATTAACAATTCTGCAAGTGACACGCAAACAGCTTCACCGAAGGGTTGCACAACACCTCAGTGGTCGTCTGTCCGCCGATCAATCCCGCGTTATTACCTCAGCACTCACAGATCTGATTTGGCAGGGTGTCACTTACCAAAAGGCGATTTTAGCACCATTAGAGCCGGGGCCACACACGTCTAACTGGAACAAAAGGGACGAACGGGGTGCATATGCACACACCTTTTAAATACCGGCTACCACCTGCATCAGCGCCATCTGCTCCATGTCAGAGAGGGCCTGATAATAATGTGATACATAAATATATTGCAGGTGAAATTCATATCAGCGTGTGAAGCGGGCCCTCGCTCTGTCTCGTACCTGTAAACACAAAGCAAATACACAAGTAAAATGTGCCTGTAATGCATGAGGCTGCACTATATTGTGACGTTGTTAGGTAAGAGAGTAGATTCACAATATAGCAAGGCCTTGTGTGTCTTATTTCTTTTAAAACAATTTGACAAATCTCTTGTTTTAGATATTACATATGTTAAATAAACTAGAATAGAGCATAAAACTAATATAGCATGAAAAGTAAAGATTTAAATGCATACAATGTAGGTATCTCACACTTAAAATGGGGATCTGAGGTCATGACCTTTTAATTTTCACAACGTTAACATGTATTGCAGCATTAGGTACATTCAATAAAGCTCATTCAAAAAACATTCATTATTGTTACCTAATCTTAAATTATTGTAATATATATATATATATATATATATATATATATATATATATATATATATATATATATATATATATATAATATATATATATATATATATATATATATATATATATATATATATATATATATATACAAAAGTTCCATGGTAACAATGGTACCATGACCTTGATGGGAGTGAGGCTTAGTGGGGTGAGTGTAATAGAGGCCAACTAGTAAAGAGTGGTTCAGGTATAAACCTCACTCCCCTGACCTCGAAAGGCATGCTAGAGGCTGCGGTCTTTAGCGTCCTTGTTAGCGAGCTAGCCTCTGGAAACATCGGTTCGAATCCCACTCGGAGCGGTGCGAGTAGAACTGGAGCGGTAACATTAGTGCCATGATCCGAATGGGAGTGAGTTTTAGGGGGGTGTTTTAGCGCCTTTCAGACAGGACGCGGAATGCGCGGCACTGGCCGCTGGGTTCAACGTTGCCCTTCAGATATAACACGATTTGCGTTGAGCTACAGCATGTAAAGTAGGTGGAGTTTTCAAAACTTTTAGGGGGAGTTCTATACATACAACGTTAGTTATTTTGATTGTTGTTCCACCTTTCGGTCAGCAGCAAACTATGTATCTGTCCCGTGCTAAGAAGCAAGCGATAGCGCTAGTCCTGCTAATGAGTTTTGCTGTTTTAATTGCTCTGCTCAGGAAATTCCGACACGCACACAGTACTAGCTGTTCATCCATTTTAATTTCCATGCTTGTTTGGATGCTCCGTTTCTATTGGCAGCGCTTGTAATTGTCACAGAGCGCAGCGGCAAAAGTTTAACTATTTTAAAGTTTGACCGCGGTGTGCACGTGAGCAATGGTGCGCACCACTGCGCTTGCGCTTTGGTCGACACAGCAACAAAACATCCTCACGTGGCGCAAGCCATTGAAATTAATGGGTTTCATAGCGCGCCACACGCAGGGCCGTGCACAAACCTTTTGAGGGGCATGTGCTGAAACAAAAAAAAAAAGGCACCCCCCCTCCCTTTTTTTTCCAAGTAATCAAAGGTCATATAAGTACTATATATATATATATATATATATATATATATATATATATATATATATATATATATATATATATATATATAAAAAAAATATTGGAGAAGTCAATGCACCAGAGAAAAAAATAATATATATATATAATTTTTTTCTCTGCTTTGCACACATAAAGCTCAAGATTTTTTTTTTTTTTTTTTAACTATTCTGTTTGGTTTTATAAGCTAATTTGTATTATTTGGTTAACATTGCTCTACCTTCCCCTCATCTCAATGTCACACATAAACATGAGTCAAGTATTTTTGACAAACTATTTAGAAATATAATTTAAATAATTATGTCCAACTCAATTCCAGATTATAAGAAACTATAGCCATATACCATTACTATAGCATATCCAACATGTATCCGCCTACCTGGCAAAAACTGGCCTGTTTTTTTTTAGTCACTACTACAACATTACTGTAGTAAAACCATGTTTTACTCCATTTATACATGTGAGGACGAGTGGAGAGTATTGAATACTATAGATTAAAAAAAACGATATAGCAAATATGTGCATATTAACAGCCTTGAATTAACCATAATTTTATATTATTACCATAACAAGATGAAATGTTAATAAATTAAGTGTATCAGCAATCATAAATCAAAGAAGAAAATATCTTAAAATTATACGTTACTAGGTGACGAGAATCACTCAGTCGCTTTGTGTAGTTTCAGTACAAAACAGCGCGGGGCGCGCCTGTGCTTATGATTTTTTGATGGTAAAAACAAATTATATGTTGTTGTATTACTTATCACTATTGTTAACATTTTACAAAAGTCAAACTCAAATACAGTTACGGGGTTTTTGACCAGCGAATGTGTGCAAATGTGCATTTTGTCCGTCGTTAAAACGGTTCCGGCGGCATCATTACATTTTCATCTACTAGTGAAGGTTACTAGTTTGTTGTAGCTACATAGGCGCTCAGTTTTCCCTGTTGTAAAATACATTTGGCCAAAATCGCATTTTATAAAAGATGAAATGCTACGTGTATGCACAGGCTATTTAAGTGTATGCTATGTATATGGAAAATTCTAGCCTAGACCTCTCTCTCAGGTTCCTCATGTCTCAGTCAGACATCAAATACATAAAATATTAGCTTTTATAGACAAAGTGTTTAGTACTTATTCAAACAACAAGATGTTTACCCTTGCAAAACTTCGTTCAGCTGCAGTCTGCTGTGCGGCTGCGGCGGAGCTTCATTTCATTCAGTCACGATAGCGGGGGCGGAGTTATCAGCTTTACTGACAGTTTGAGGATCGAACAAGATTTACACAAGCTCTTTTTAAGAACTGTCATTGGCTAAATATTTTAAAACAGACAGACAGACGTAAAGGGTGACCAATAGCATTGATTTATATAAAAAAAAAATAAAATAAAAAAAAACCACCACCAAAGAAAGGGCACTTCGAGTGTAAGAGCAAAATGGTCATGTGCTCTGCACAGGTTGAGCCCTACCTGTGCACGTGCCTGGCCACACGTATTCCACGTCCTGTCTGAAAGGCGCTTAACAGAGTGTAATGTAGTGTCAGAGCGGTGCATGTAGAACTGGAGGGATTACACATGATAATCGATCATTATACCAACTGAACTAATATTTGATGTCATGATAGCACCTAACAAGTGGCGCAATATTTTAAGTGCACTTTAGGCATATTTATTTATGTACTTTTATTTTAAGAATTTGGACCCTTGTATTCAGACATGCTCCAATAGAGTAAACAATTGCACACCACACAGTTTCCACAAAAATATTGAGCAGCACAACTGTTTTCAACATTTAATAATAATTAGAAATGTTTCTTGAGCAGCAAATCAGCATATTAGAATGATTTCTGAAGGATCATGAGACACTGAAGACTGGAGTAATGATGCTGAAAAGTTTTGCCATCACAGGAATTAATTACATTTGAAAAGATATCCAAATAGATAGTTATTTCCCAAAAGTGATATTTTTTTACTGTAGTCTTAATCAAATAAATGCAAACTATTGAATGGTAGTGAACATATATACACAAATGTTTTGGCCTATACTGTGGTTGTCTGTCAGTATTTTTTAAAAGAGGGTAAGCATCTCTTTTCATCGACCAATTGTTATATAAAAGGAAACAACTTTTTATTTCCTGGCCCTACTTTGAGCCAGATACATTCTTTGACATGTGATCTTCGGTATATAACTGCTATGGTATGGTGCACATGTGTTTCACATATCAAGTATTCAGCACAGCTAGAATGCAGAATTGACCAATCACCATCATCAAGGAACTATCAGTTTCATAACCTAGGATATAATTTTTAAATCGTCACACACTATGTGTCCCTGGCATTTTCCAAGAAACACATTGATGCATTTTTCTTCTTTTTCCCACCCTCACTCCCTCTGACTGCATCCAATATTGGAAAAGAGAGAAAGAAAGATCTCTTCAGTCTTGTAACAGAATGGAACAAGCAGCCAACTGTGCGAGTGTAATATCTTGTTTTATCCAAGTCTTTGTTCTGATTTCATAATTGCCTCCCACAGTAAGGGCCTCCCCAGGGACAGGCTGATCGATAAAACGACAACAGAAAAGTATTACAGAAAGTACCTTCATGTTTTATCAAAATCCTCACTCTAACATAATGGGAAAAAATTGACTGCGAACACAAATAGCCACCCGGAAAGGTACGTATTCAAAATTCTGACTCAGGTGCGTGTCGTCCCGGTTTCGGCAGTCTCAAGCCGTCAAGAAACAATTAAATGCAAATCAGTTATTGAGGGGATATAAAGGGGCTTCGCCGCACGGGGCTTATTTTATCTGCGGTACGACATGAGAACCAAACAGAAGAGAACACAGGCGGACCGGGAACGGGACGGGGTGCCGTTTTAACACGCTACTGATCTTGCCGTGTTTATGCCCGGTGGGTGAAGACGGGAAGGAGGCCGTGGTGCAAAGGGTGGGGATTCGGTCGGTGAACATCTGAAGAGCCATCACTACACAGAAACAGCCACCAAACCTGACTCCACGCTCCATGTTTTCTCTTTTATCTCCCTATGAAAATCCGTCCCGCTGTGAAAACAAATCATTCTTGCAGCCTTTCTCTTTTTTACCTCATTCCCATTGGTGAATACTACTGAACATCGCTAATCAGCTCTGGATATGCACATGATAACCGGCCGCCACTGACCTGGACCTAAAAGAGCGAATTTCTCATTCACGGTCCAGTCCACCGTATCATGCGGCGGACTGAGATGGTAATACACGTCCCTGCATACCCTTCAATTTATATTCACCCATGCCAACAACACTTGCCACAAGACAACTCAATTCTGGCCTTGTAATTCTAGTTATTACTTCTGCTTCCCTCTTCAGTTGAGGGCAATTTACTCACTAAAAATAAAAAATAAACAAATCAGGTTGGAATATGTAAAAGGTTATTCTATGTAAGAAGGCAGCATGCTAAAAGACGGGAAGGAACAGAACGGTGTTTAATTCATGTCATGTCTTGCAGGTAAGTGTCACTTACACACAAATAACATGGGCTGTGACACCACAGAGCTTCATATTGAAGTATTCCCAGAGGACGCCCTCCATCTAATGACTCTTTAATATCCCTGAACGAGCTGTAGGCTACAGAGAGGAGACTCGCACACTGCCAAGATAAGGGCCCTCGGAGACGATTTTTTTTTTTTACTGTGCTTTATTTTGAAGAGAGGATAGGTAATCTGTAATTTGAAAAGTAAAAAAAATCTTCTTATAAAACATTTTGTCACAGCATTTGAATTTATGATCAGTTGACAAATGTTCAGAGCTGTTTGTTTTCTATAACTGCACAAGGGTAGTACCGTTACAGGTGCATATCACTTTGCAACACATTCTTACAAAATTGCTATAAAATAGAGTCGTAAAAAGGTAGAAAAACAACAACATATATTTCAATTTAAAGCGATACTTCACATAACATTAAATGTGGTCATCATTTACTCACATTTTTGTGGTCCTAAATGGGTTTGATTTATTTTTCCTTCAGTGGAAAAGAAAGGTATACATTTTAGAGACTGTTTAGTCACTTTGCAACATTGAATGAGACAGAGGCTGCATCTGAAATCATATACTTCTCTACTGTATAGTAGGTGAAAAACAGTAAGTGACAGTATGGCCGAATTCACAGTATAAAAGAGTAGGCAAAAAGTACCCGGATGACCTACTACTTCCGGCGAGATTCTGAAGCATATGATGGACACTTTACAATCCCATAAGGCCTCGGGAGAGGATTGGCATGTGAATGGCAGTGAAGCAACGTAACTGTTGCTGGTAGGTCACATGTTAATGCCAACATTCATACTACACACATCCATACTATATAGAACGTCGTTTTTTTAGTGGTCCTGAAGTAATTACTTATTCAAAATAAGTACCTACTTAAGAGAGTACGCGATTTCAGATGCAGCCAACAGTTTCAAAAAGCCTCTCCAATGTCCTTTTCTTCTGCAATCCAGAATGGCAGCACAGATGAAAGGTTTGTTTGAGCTGCGCCCTCTACTGTACAGGAGTAAATTTACATTTTCTTCAGCCTGGGGCTTATCCATTTCACTTTTGGTGTAAAACGGTCTTTATATTTGCCAAAAATATTACTTTTTTTTGTTATTAAAAGACAAACAAGCAAGCCCAACACATTACTGTCCATCAAAAGTAACAAAGTAACTCAATGGTTTACTTTAAAGAGAGTAACGGATATTGTAATGCAGAACTTTTAAAAGTAACTTTCCCCAACACTGAACATTGATACTTATCTAAAGAATATGCCAATGCCATATGGAACCATATTGACTCCTTTTATTTGTGGTAACATTTTTTGTCATTGTGGAGCTTGTCAGCCTTAGTTCCCACTGACTATTATTATATTAAAAACAGAAGGTGGAATATTGCTAAAAAATTCATAACAACATTTGTGCATCTATGGTCATAATCATCACAAACCCCGTGCAATGTTGTTCATTGTTCAATGTTCATTGAGTGATGCCTGGTTCGCACCCGTGATGGCCTTCACAAATACACAAATGCTTATCACACCACTGCGCCCAATCCCAGCATGCCCTCTGTCTCTCAGCCCGGAGTCAGGTGTCCAAACCGGCAACATGTCCTGGCCATGGCATCGTAGAGGCCAGGGTAACGTTGAGAAATGATGATAAAGTAAACAGCATGGCTGCTAAACGTGTCTTGGCTCGGGCTCCCGTCCTCATTAGAGTGGTTCGGCGAGGACCCGGCGTTCACACCGCAGAAGGCCCGCAGGCTTTTCACTCCCGGGTTAGCGCCTCATTTCCCGCTGACGGCTCTTTAGGGCGGGAGCTGATGGCTCCTGGAGGTGTGCGGAGTGGACAGGTGTCCACCGCAGAGAGCGTTTCGCTGCAGCTGGTACCATCTGGCACGGGCTCATGCCATTCAGCGAGCTGGCACCGTACCCCTCTGTCCCACCGTCCACGGAGAAGGCATGTCAAGGGCAGGCACGGTACAAGCTTACTCACAGGGCAGTGCGGACCCCCCTCGGGAGGGCCTACAGCCTGGGGTAGAGGCTAATTTAGCTTCCACACCCACGAACCACACCACCTCCACAGGACTGGCAACAATAAGCCCGACGGTGCCAAGTGTGGGCCGAGTCGCTCATTGTGTGTGCGTATGTGTCTGATTTGTATTTGAAAAGAAAGAGCGAACCATGGTACCTATTCATTAAGAGCTGGGCGGCATCTCTTATGTTCCTATGAAAGCAAAACAAATAAAAAAAGTGTTTAATTACCTTTACTCTGGACTACATGTTAAACTCATGCATCTCCCTCTGCTGCTGTGCTTTTTTTTTGTTTTATATGCTGGATTTACATCCATTTCTCTGACTGACTATGTTTAAATGCATAGATTTTCATCTGTATTAATTAAACTCAATCTGATCATATAGTTTTAATGTAGTCTCAGATGAATATGGTGAAATGGTGGTCGGTGACACTTTTTTTTTTCTGTGCATGCTAAGATGTTAGTGCAATAAAATTTTTACCTCAATGTCCTTCTAAAACTCCAAAATGCCCCTTTCATCACATGCATACAGTGGAACATGACATACAAATGTAACTACCATTCATAAGTGTCCTAAATCTGTTTTAATGTTTTTGTAAGTATCTTATGCTCACCAAAGTAGGCAAGACAAGTAGTTTGTTTAGGCATGGTTTGTAGCGAATTACAAACCTGCGCACATATATTTAAACGCACATAACTATAGAATCAATTCTTAATGCGCATGTGGACGCCATCAAAGTTTATCACAGGTTGGCGTTTAAAGTCTATTTAGAGAGAACGGCGTCGTCTTAGCGGCCCCTAATTTAATAACAAATGATAATTTCGACGGAAGTGAATCAATCAAAACTAACATTAGCTGGAAACAACATTATAAAGAACCCTATAAAACCAAACCATTCTTTGTTACCTTAAATTATATGTTTATCTCTGTAAAGCTGCTTTGAAACAATCTACATTGTTAAAAGCGCTATATAAATGAGACTTGACTTGACCAAAACTGTTCAGTAAAAAATACAGTAACACAGATATTGTTAGATATTATTTTAATAAAATAGCTGTTTACAATTTAAAAATATAATAAAATATATTTTATTCCTGTGATTAAAGCTGAATTTTCAGCATCATTACTCCAGTCAGTGTCACATGATCCTTCAGAAATCATTATAATATGCTGATTTGCTGCTCAAGAAACATTTATTATTATTATAAATGTTGAAACAGTGTGCTGCTTAATAGTTTTATTACTATTCTAAAAAAAAAAATAAAATACGTATCAGTCATTTTTGATTTAATGCTTTCTTGCAGAATAAAAGTAAAACTTCTTAAAAAACAAGTTTCATCATTTACTCGCCTGTTCTGTAGAACACAAAATACATATTATTAATCATAAAAATAATATATCTCACTGATCATGGGAAACCTTCAATAACGAAGGGGGTTAAACTTAACGAAGGGTCATATAATAATTTAAGATCTATTCTACCAGTTTCAATTGGATAGAAATTTCACTCAAGCTCACTCTTATCAGAATGAGGTGTTTACATGAAGGCTTTTCATTATGATTCATCAGTCACATTATTAACAAATTAGTAGGTTGCATGCACAGTAAATGTAGCAAAACATTGAGAACACAAATGGAAAAAGTGACATCTTACTTACAGGCTGTAATATCTGTCAAACGCATAACTCTTGAGGTAATAACTACTGTATAGATCAAGCGGGGTATCCTCTCATCTGAACAACAATAACTGATATGAAATGGAAATAAGCCTGCACATTCAACCGTATAACACTGCAAGATAGTCCTATTTGTATGAGCCTACTTCTGACTTTTTTTCATAACAATTTCAAATGACAGCCGTGAACAATGCCGGTCATAATTTGGCAGAGATCTTCAAAGACAGCTTTGACAGACACTTATGAAAAGCCGGCATCCATTCAGTTGCATCTGCATCCATTCAAGTGTTTAAAAAGTCTACTTCACCTGGCTGTGCAATGGCCGAAAATATACAACTAAAATTGAAATGCAAGTCTCTATTAGGATGATGAATGATTTTATCCTTAAACATTTCCTTTACTTGCACTAAACCATATTAGCCAGCAGTGCTCAAAACACTCAATTTCACATATAATTGTTCCACTATCGTTCCAAATCCCTCTGATTGAGATGGTGGCAGATTCCAGAAGAAAAAAACACCTCTTCTGACTGTTAAACGCTCTTGTAATGAAGCCTATGATCATTGCATTTCACAAAGAATGCTTCTGTCAAGACGTCAGGAATTTGTGATGGTAGCTTTAGTCGATTAGCTATGCTCACACTATAAGAACGGTGATCTCTTTTAAAATCGAGGGCTGCCTCTCGTATTGAAATTGGATTATCAACTTGAACAGAATCATTGTTTTCTACAATTATGCAGCGTGCAATAAACAGATGTGAACAATCATACATGAGAATAATTGACAGCCATAAACGTTAATCCTGAAGAATCAATAAGGTATAAAAGCAATCAAATAGGCAGTCTTAAAGAAATCGATCAGCGTTTGTAGTGAGTGGGTAATGTGTTTCCCTGAGAGAAAAGCAGCTAATCACAGCAAAGAAAGCTGGGTTGTTTCAGCATTGCAATACAATTGCAATGCATAATGGGATAGGCCTAAATTATGTTCAATGAGAGTGCATGATTATAAATAATATTGTAAAATAATTTTTCCAAATGAAGGATTATATATATATATATATATATATATGAATCTTGCCTACACACACTCACACACGATTTAACAGCTTGCATATACAATTTATATGCAATATAAATGTGTATAAAAATATATTATATAATACATATGATTTATTTTTATATACAAAATATATTAAATTAAATCTATCATTAAATAAAATAAATATATTTTAATCTGTGTCCAATTGGAAAGCTGGTTCAGAAAAAGGGCACATAAATGGAACAGTGCTGGTTATGAAGATTCATATGACCATAGTAACAAGGAATGAATCCCTTGCAAGGTCACCGCTCAGCTCTCACCTACCCTGTGAAGTGTGAGGTCAGACAGCACAGCATTATGGGAGGGCATTCCCAATGATGCGTCACAAAGTGGCGTTTATGGAGGACCCTGACACCTCTCCCTCTTTCCTGGCCACTTCTCCTTCCATCTGCCTTCTCATCTGTCTTTATCAATTTTAAAGCAAGCGATGGTGAGAGCAGGAGATATATTTGTCGGTTGACTCTTGACCCTTGCCCAGGTTGCCGGTGACGTTTTCAGCAGGAGGTCTGGCCTGCCTTATCACACATTCTCCTTACACACGCTCAGCCACGTCAAGGCCGTTCTGATGGAGGCAAAAGCCAGACACCACTTTAAATTTCATAAGCCCTGGACGTTTGTAGAGAAAAAAGAAAGATAACAGACGAGCCCCCCTATCCAAATGCAGCCTCCTCTCTCTCTCTCTCTCTCTCTCTCTCTCTCTCTCTCTCTCTCTCTCTCTCTCTCCTCTCTCTCTCTCTCTCTCTCTCTCTCTCTCTCTCTCTCCTCCTCTCTCTCTCTCTCTCTCTCTCCTGTCAGTCATTACCGGCAGATTTCTGCAAGCCTTCACTAAGTTGGTAATTTGATAAATGGGGCAGCCCTGCTCTCATGGTTATCACTTTAACAATCAAACAAGCCGGTTATTGTATTTCAAAACACTGGAAAGACCTTCAACCCAAAGTGGCCCAGGAAATCTTTAGTACCGTCAGAGTCGGCTCGAAAAAATTCCACCTGAGCAATGGCTGTTTCTGATTAGAGAGAAAATGCCATGTGAACATCTGGTACTGGGGAGCTTGTGTCCAAAAGCAAAACAATCAGGAAAAAATAACTCAACACGTACAATTCATATAAGCTAAAATACATAGACTGCCCCATGTAGATTTGATTGTTATCCATATAACATATTGTGTTTACAGCATATGAGATGCATATAAAACGAAATATAACAGAACAACTACATCAATCCACTGCATTGTGTTTCTGCTCTATTCTATTAAAAGGGCAAAAATTATCATACTATTCAACATAAATAAATCTGTCTCTCTCAAGACACAAGACTGTACAACTTACAACTCTAAATGGATGGGCCATATATGAAACCACTATACAAGAGCTGATAGACATCTTAGTAACCGTAGTAATCTATATTAGTATGGCTAGTTGCAATGACGGTAACCGTTAACAAATTAAACGATAGAAGTTCAGCTTGACTTGTTGACTTGTAAATAAAGTAGTTCTTGTCACTGGCCACACTGTATAACAAAGTCTCTACCGGCTCACAAACTTCACAGTTCACAGCATCATCGAGTTATGCCATGTTGTGCGATGCACGCTTTACCATACAGTGCGTTTATAATTCCGACTGCCTTGTGTGTCTCTCTCCCTCAAATGTTCAGAGAGAGTGAGAGAGACGGATAATCACGTCTGGCTACACATTTTAATCAGTTCGCCCAATCAAAGAGATAATTGGATTGCATTGCCTGATTGCAAGACTCGCTGAAATTGGATCGCAAATAAATTGCCTCAAACTTGTGGAAAAAAGGGGAGGATTGGAAAACAAAGAGCCTTCTCCATAAACAAAGGGGTCTCACATGCACAAACATCCATTACCAAGTCTAACCGATCTCCTCGTCCGAAAGCCAAACTATTAGGTTGCACTTTTCTTTCTGGCCGAAGCCTTCACCTGACACGGATCCAAAGCAGCTCAGTAGACAATTAAAGGATCTGTGCTGAGCCAGTAATGACCTACTAACCCTCTCCAGTGCTGTCCCCCCCCCACCCCCACCCCTGTCCGGCCCTCCCGGGACCGCCCCTGTCACGGAGTTATCAATGGCTTCCTCTCCAGCGGTGGAAATAAGCGAGGACGTATGGACTCCCGACCGACCGAAGACTCTCCACTGCAGGCTAAGAGAGAGTCGCTCCAGATTTATATGTTTATATGTTTTAAGTCCACCGGGCTAGACGACACCAGCGCTCGGTAATAAAGAGAGCGTGGGCGTGCACGGGTGTGCACGATTGCGAGGCATCTGAAATCCATCAACCTGTACCAAACAATAACAGCCCCAGCTTGGCCCCTCTGTCATCAGAGCTAATAAACTCGGCAGCACTCATTAGAGTGAACAAGACACACATTAGAACGGCATTATGTTCTGGGCAATGCACTATATTAATTTCACCACCATAATGTGTGTTTTATTGCATCCAATAAGCATTTTTAATAAGCAAAGTGATAAGTGCTTCCCTTGTAAAACATCGCCAATTAGAGCGGCGTCTCCAAATGCTCTTGCTCAACAAAGTTAGCGCTAAAGGCTCGGCTAATGACCGCCCGCGCAACAACTTTAAGAGACAAAAGAAACTTGACGCGAGTAAATAGATACAAATATACAGCCCCTGCTCCGTTGAGAACAAACGGCAATACTCTTACATCACCGAGAGCGAGCGCACACCTTCCTCTCGGAACGTGAAAATAATACTCTCGTAACGTCGCAGCCGCAGTTCAGATAAGAAGACAAAGAGGAAAACTGCACAGTTTCTTTTTCCCTGACAATTTGGAGATCTTGTAGGAGGTTTAATTGTGTAATTGGGTGTCTCAGCTGGCTGGTGCTTCCCCCGCTGCCTGCAAAGCCAGGCGGTGCGGCATCACTTTAATTACCGAGGCAGACAAAGGGGTGATCTCTAAACACAAATAAACGGCGTACACCTAAGAACCATTGGAGAGGGGCCTTTTGTTGGAAAACTTTGCTTTTTTTCCCTTTCAAATGACTTGGTCTACTGTGGGTTGTTATTCTTACAACTGCATGACAGCTTATTTTAATGGATGCTATGATGTCGCGGGGCAAAGCGCGTAGTCTGGCCCGGCCTGCCGCTAATGAGACGGTGAGATGGTTCTCCTGCTGTTATCGTTACCAGCGCTGGCAGAAAGAGGGGCTCATCTTTAATCTCAGCCCCCTGTCCTTTGGGTCCAATGTTAAGGCATCTCCAAAATCATAACATACTAATTAATTTTATTTTTCAGGAGGGTTTGCAATAAGCACGCCTGCCGCAGTACTTTGTGTGACTTACAAACACTGTTTGCTTTCAGAGAAGGGCAGCTAATTGCTTCCCGGCTTGACATCATTATATGGCTATGCGAGGGGATGTAGACTGTTTAATTAAGGTTGGATGCAAGTTCATTATTAGATTCACACAGAGTCTGTGTGCACAGGCTTCTTTTCTGCAAAGCCCCCACTGTAATTTAATACAAAGGGCCTTTTGATTTGCAGTTTTATTTTATTTTTCCAATATACGAGCCCCCTGCTGCCCACCCCCTTCGTGAAATGCCACACAGCGCCTTGTGCTGACTGCACTCTCCACTTGGCCTTCCGTTTAAGCGTGATCATTTTAAGTGCATTTAAACCCTCGTTCTATAAATGCATTTAAACCCTTCCATGCTATCCGCGCGTCGTCGTCCTCCCTTCTGTGCACGCCAGGGTGTGCAGTGACAAAAGAATTTATCAGCAAGTCCGAAATGCAAAATGATCACTCTAATTGAAAAGTACATGGTTAACTAATGCTAATAGTCTTTAGATTAAGTCACTGGCTTTTAACCCTACAACACGTTTCTCAGCTCATCTAGTTTTTCACTCAGACAGCTGGCCGCGGCGTGTCATTTGTCTCAATTACTGATTGTTAGAATAATTTGATGTTACCTTTCCGCAAAGTGCTCCTCTTTTGATACGTGCACTGTGACAATGCAATTAGGTCATCGGAGGGCTAATCCAATTTAGCACGTTAGCGTCAGATGCGTAAGTGAAGACGTTAATATTTATTTATTCTTAATTGTGCACAACTGTCCGGGCGGCGTACGCATGCTAACGGGGGCTATTCATCCTGCGTTAGGAAGCCATTTTCACTCTGTCAGAAAAAATAAACTCCCTTATTAACAACTCACTCTGAATAATATCCTCTCCGCTGCTTGAGTAATCACCTACAAGAGTGGCCCTGCGTTTTACATTCATGGGGCCCGTGAACGTGTCGTCTTGATCTAATGCGGGGCGGTATTGCACGGCGCAATCGCTGATCAGCGTAATCTAGCATCTCTGTTTTGAGAATGCGCACTTGCCTCTGCGCTGGCTTGAGGCGCTGGTGCGATTCAAACAATTTATAATAACGTGACACGGTGAGGTTAACAACTGCCTTGCAAAGATATTCACAAAGAAACATACAATATGAATATCGCTCAGAGCTGCAAATGTGGGTTGGCGGGGAGATGCATTCTTGATGAAACACAAAAGCAAAAATCACTAGAATATAAAGCATAATACCTCAAGAGCAACGCAGCGGCTTCAAAGGTTGTTAGAATATAATTGACACTTTCAACTTTTAGTGTCCTGAAGTCATTTGCACCAATGGAAAGAAATGAGCACTAGTTTTGATTTCTTCCAAGACTAGTTGATTTGCATTCATCTGGAAAAACACATGGCGATTTAAAACGAACCGCGTACAAACACACGAACACTCTCACCCTGCAGTTTTGACCCTATTTGCCTTTCACGCACTGCCGTTTTTGTGCATGCTAATTTGGTAACGTTATTCCAGTGGTTGTGTGTGTGTAATGTCTGCGAGAATACAGCATGAGCTTGTGCGCCTCGGGGTGCTCGCACATGTATGCGTGTGCAAGTATGTATAGTATGTAAATGTGATGCAGTACAGTGTATAAATAGCTGCTATGTGTTGGTCTTAATGACGGTGCAATGGCTTGCTGTTGCCCTAAGGGCCAGTGCACTCAGAAGGAGCTTGTGTTCGGACTCGGTCTGCCTGTGTGTGTGTGTGCTCAATGACTTCAGGCTTCCAGCTTCAGATGACCTTGTACAGGGTCTCACAAATGGTTTTTCAAGCTCACTGCTGTGGAGGGAAATTGATATGTTTACACAAGGCGCAATTATTTATATGACATTACGCACTGCAGGTATGGATTCAATTTGGCTTGATTTTAACAGATCCTGCAGGAAAAATTAGCAAAGAGCAGTGCCAAGGATGTGGAGTCATTTCACAGTTTTTTTTTTTTTTTTTTTTTAGTTATGCAACACTATTATCTCTAATGCAAATGTATACAGTCCTATCTAGTCAGTCATATCATACCTTGAGAAAGCTATTCGTTAGCATTCCCATTCAGCTCAATGACAGTTGCTCATCTGGTGTGTGACCTTCTGATGAGTATGCATCTTGCTTTCTGTCATCTTTGCATATGGGCACTTGAGGTTTTCTTTTTAGCTAATCTCCTAGGTTGAAAATGCCATGTGACAAAATGAAATCGAATTGGTATATATACATTTATCTTGATGGATATCTACCCATACTAACAAGTCAAACCTAAAATGCATTGATTTCCCACTATTGGAGACAAATCCTGGACGGGAAAGCATGTTGCAACTTTTCCTCCCTGCATCTCTCTCTTCTGTTTTTTTTTTTTTTTTTGTCATGCTCTCTTTAAAGCCCATTAAACTCTAATTGCATTCATTGATGCTGACTAACAATTTCAGCAAAACATTGCGGTTAGTGTAATACCATGCAAAAATAAATAACTACCAGCGATTCAGCCACATTATAAATCATTTGTGCTGTCTCTGCTTAGTCTAGCAATTAATTTTTAGGCTCTTGAGCGTGTTGCTAAGAGGGTATAATAATACGAAGCACGTATTTATGCTTGCCATATTAACTTGTTAGCGTCATTTCTACATATGGTGTGCCGGAGAAATCTGTCCCCACTACTTAGCAAACGATAAACGTCATGTTGCTGGAACACAAATGCATAAAGCAGGGCGTACAGCATGTCAAAGCTAAGCTGCTGAAATGATGTGTTACATCAGAGTTTAGGCTCTGTTAGAATACCATACTGGCATACTATTCCATAGAATGGAACATGCATACTGCATTTGTAAAAAACCGTGCAATATACAAAAAAAGCACATGTATGGAATAATATGTCCCACAATGCAACACGCTTGGATGCCACTTACATGCAAACTGATCTGGTCTTGTAACAAAAACGATTGAATTGTTGATTTACTTACTTTTCACTTATGTAAGTAAACACAGCACACTAGTTTTCCATTTCGAACACAGCTATTTGTCCTTAAAATGGATAAGTTGTTGTTTTCTAGCAGGCCAACTCCCATGTCAATCTTATCTGTCAAATAAATACTCCTTTAAAGGGCGGCCGGGTTATCGTGTCGATCTGCCGGTAATGGTGGGATCCCTGGGCTAAACGTGTTTGGTTTAGCATGACACGTGTATTTGTCTGCTCCGGTTTCTCGGTGCCGAGTGTGAATTTGTGGTCGTTGTTATCTGCTTGGATTAGGGGCCAGCGGCGGCTTGTCCGCTGTGATTATCCTGACAGCCAGTCCACTGACCACCGCTTCTCCTCTCTCCTTCTCAGGCTAATTGAAATGTAAGGACTCGCCTAGCCGGTTATCCTCCCTTATGGAAAATAAATGGATTGAGGAATATTTATTCCATGCCCTGACTGCAAATTAGGGCAGAATGTAAGTTTGACTAACTCAATCAATGCATTTAGCAAAGATGTATTTCAGAGCGGTATTTAAGGATTAGTTGCTCCGTTCGGAAATGAAACTGGGGGGTGGGCGGGTGACGTTTTGACAAATCTATCTGGGACAAGATCAACAACTTAATGTTTAAACCAATCACTCTAAGTATATATTTGAGCTCGGATATGCAGATGTGATGTTCAACTCCCCGAGGTTCAAATATACACTCGAAGGATCAACAGCACTCAAGATGGCCAAATTACCCCGAAATCCTTCGAATTTATCAAACATGAATTTCAACAAGGAACCTCGTCTGAAGAAACACAAGAAGCGCCCATTAGTGAACATGGAAAATAAATGCCTTCAAGGTTTAACTACTTATTTTTGACATGCAATCAGCTTGACTGTGTTAATTTACATAGCCTGATAAATACCATCTGGACAGTAATGCAAAATAACTCAAGGTACGAAATTGAGCATTCGCCCCTGCAACCAATCAATGAAACGCTATGGGCAGCCTCTCCTCAGCCTGCCTAAATATGTTGAGGCATCTGATCAGAATTTTAATGATATAGCTGCATCTTTCCATTTTATCTGCACAGATGTTAAGCACAATGTTTTTCACTGTTTATTTTGTATTGTTTTCCTTAAAGGCTCAGCTCTCACCAAAAAGTAAATAAAATAAATAAATAAATAAATGTCTGGCATTACATACCAAAGTGCATATATACATATATATGCACACACAGTAATTATTGATGGTTCTCGCTTCAGTTTGAACATGCTAAACATAATATTTTCTCTTATTAACTATAAAGTTCTATTTCTCACACAAAGCTTTCAAACGGCCTAAGAAGTCTTAGAATAAAGTCGTATTGACTGTTTTTGTAATCTTATGGTGCTTTTTGTACATTTTGGATGTTGGCATCTGTGGTCACATCATACTGTCATTGTATGGGAAATGATGAATTTCTTCATAAATTTCTTGAAAATTTTCTTCATAAATTCTCCTTTTGTGTTCCAATGAATGAAAAGAACAGACGTGAGGGTGAATAAATAAAGACAGAAATATTTGGGTGAATTATTCCTTTAAGCAGTTGTTATGAATACATATACAGTATATCATCTTTGATTTTTTTTTTGCAGAGCATCACATAACCTTGCATTTGTTGAACTTGTCATGTTAGCCTGTCAGCATTGCTTTCCGATGCTGTTTTGTTCTTGTCAGTTTGTGTCACTGCGTATGTGTTTGTTTTTATGAAAACAAAGACCTTCCAAAAGTGTCAGTCACACGATGTTAAATGTGTATTATTGTGTGCGTCTGACTGAAATTTGAATATCCAATAAGCAGAGACAGAGGAGGTGAAAACCCCCATGGAATTCCCTCCACCCCCAACACACACCAGCGCAACAAAAAGAGGGAAAATAGCGATTGAGCATGTTTGTTTCTCACCAAGATAAACAGATCAGAATTATGAGAAAGGAAAACAACAATAGACCTCCCTGCTGTAGCAAGACTTCACTTTAACTTCAAAACTGGAACAGCACTGTAAGAGATGTGAGAGATGGCCAGGCCTTCATTATGTCAGTTCTTAATGATGTAGGGAGATTGCCTAAAGTTCATCGTCGCTGCTAATCAACAAAGCTTAGCTTATCAAGCACACGTCCTGCTGTTACATCTTAATTGAATTATACCTTTAACCCAGCTTTACCACTTTCTTTGAAATGGGTAAAGTTTAGAAGGTCATTAACAACATTCTTTTTTTTTTTTTTTTTTACAAATGTCTCTAATGTGCCTTGCCTCAAATTAATGTAATGGCAAAGACTCTATAGGCTTTGACATCTTCATTACCATTTCAGGTGTAATATACAAAAAAATTCAAGGTAGTTGGAGCACCGGTGATAGGCTACTGTGGAATATGTTATATGTTAAATAGGAGATACGTCAACACAGGAAAGAAAACTTCATTCATTAAATAGGGTCATTAATTGTTATACTATGGGACTTAAAACAGTACAATGGTATTACCATCATGATATCAACATGACAAGACAGACAGACAGAGCGATATACAGACAGACAGACAGAGCGATATATATAGACAGATGGAACGATTGATATATATATAAACAGATAGACAGATCGATTTGAATATATCGACAAACAGACAGACTGGTTGATATATATATATAGACAGACAGACAGACAGACAGACCGGTTGATATATATATATATATATATATATATATATATATATATATATATATATATATATATATATATATATATAATATAGAATATATGATAGTAAAGAGAGAGAGAGAGAGAGAGAGAGAGAGAGAGAGAGAGAGAGAGAGAGAGAGAGATTAGATAGAATGAGAGAAAGAGAAGAGAGATATATAATATATATATATATATCACAAACATATAATACACATATATATATATATATATATATATATATATATAATATATATAATATAAATATCCCCCATTTCTAGTTATTAATGAGACTCAAGATGACCTTTTTCTCTCTGTTAAAGGCCTCAAAATTACAGGATATCCCGTGCTCAATAACAGAGCATGTCTGGGTCTTTGGCTCGACAGCTGTACCCACTGAAGTTTTGCACAGTCATATTTTATGGTTTGTAGATTTAAAGCGCGCTGCATTTTTTCTTTCTCTACCTGAGCAGATCCCACTTAAAGGCCTGAAGAGAAATCATGTTGTTGTCTTGAGCAGGGCGACAGGCCAGTGGAGATGGATGATTCATTTCCATCCCCATTAATACTATGATTTGTTTACAGATGCATTGCAGGTCTGGAGAGAAGTACTCTCTTTTGCCTGAGAGTGAGAGATGATTTGTGTACCGCTGGCTTAGATTAGCTCCAGTCCCCATATTGGACATCATATTTCCCAAGGTATTTTTCCTGCAGGCCTAAGTGAAAACCAGATGTCACGCACGTCAGCTGTGAGAGGGTATGAAGTATGCTTTTTTGTCACCGTGATAGTCGAGACCATAAAAAAATGTGGCGATTTCTTTCGCAACACCTATATATATCCTGTTCTCGCCCCTCGGCCAGGCTTTGGATTAAACAAACCCATCACAGAGAGTTTAAACACAAATCACTGTCTATCATGTTGTGTTATTGAGTCAAAGCACTTTACTACGCACAGTTTGGCTACTGCACAACACTTAAAGGTGTGTTTGAGTGTGTTTATAGAAATATCTCACATAGTTCTTTTGTTATGCTAATGTAGAGAGGCACAAATTCTTGTCTGTCAAAGCCTGCCTGTAACTGAGCTGTACAATTATTTAACAGAAGAATTACCGGCTTAGAGCCAACACAATCAAGCCCCAGCCAAACTAGCCCTGTATCATCTGAAAAATTATTGCAGAAAAATTATTTGCACAAGTATGCCAGCGCTGATCCTAATGTATTTTTTGCCAATGCATTGCAAGCATGTGAACCCATTAAACACACTTAACCTGCAATCTTGCATTGATGTGGCAGTAACAAACTCCAGAACTCAAGAGGGCGACACTGCGACTTAGTGACCTTTAAAAGTTAGTGCTAAGTTATTATTTGGATAGCTAACTATAAAGCGGCGTCCCAATGTGCATACTATCCATCTGGCCTAGTATTGACAATCACTAATGTCACATACTATTTATGGATAGTATGCACATATATCAACTTTAACTATTGCTAGAATGAATCTCTCCAGATTGTTTCTTAGGTTAATTCCCACTTTGCAAAACATCTGAAAATGTAATGTGTAATTGTGTTGCATAACAAATTGTTTGAACCCATTTTTAACTGCAATATTATGTAAAATCAAGCTTGCATTGCTAAATACCTACTTGGAGTATTTTGGGCCTTGTAATTTTAATAAGACTTTTGAATTTCAACATAAACATTGCTCGCTTCGTAGCTTTTTCTAGCCACAACCCTGTTGAAAAACACAACTAAAACCCAGCCTAAGTTGGTCTTCTAGGCTAGTCATAGCAGGCTGGTTGTAAAGGAGTTTTGACCACTTCTTTAGCTGCTGAAATCAGATGAACACCAGCTTGTCCAGTTTAAACCAGCTAAGACCAGCATAGGATGAATTTTTGAATGTAAAGTGACCAGAAAACCACAGTTTGTTTCATTTAATGTCGGTTTAGGCAAAATCCATGACTTTGATTTAAAAAAAATTAAATAATAATGGCACAACAATGCCTTATTATTTTACATATATTTACATGTATTTGTTTAGCAGATATCTTTATCCAAATATATTATATACATATATATATATATATATATGTAGGCCTACTTGCTTCTTAGTGTCTCAAACTAAACTCTGAATGTATTTTAACAATCAGATGTGACTAACCTGCTAAACTTTGGTAAACGAATTGAATATTTCTCTCTAAAAAACGCTTCAAACAAGACTTTGAACCAGGGGATTTCTAAAAACTCGCGGCGTGATTCCTGGAAATTGCGTTCAAATCCGATTGGAGTTTACGATTTCCGCAAGCGCTTGCCAGTTTCGTGTGCATCAGGCGGTCATCGAGCGGACTGTGGGCGGTCCGTGGGCGAGACTAGAACACTGATAACCTTCAATCACACTAGCATGTGACAAAGTTAAGGCACACTCCGGGTTTGAAGAGAATTATGCTCCCATAATGCCTGAGGGCTGAAATGAAGGTTGTGCATGCCAGCTAGCGATCCTGTGTGGTTAAGGGTAACAGCTAAGCACGTGCCAAGGCATGGCGGTACCGCACAGTTCCCGCGCGTGGGGGGTGTGGCGTGGCACTCGTCAGATGGAGGAGCCGCTCTCCATTAGACGAGAGCTCCCCAGGGACCCGCCGCAGCTGACGAGCTGCAAGAAGTGTCTGCTAATTACCAAAGTCCAAATTCTTAGCGCTTTGAAGATGGCAAGCTCGGAGAGTCTCGACAGGAGTCGTGCGCTAACCTTTCGTTTTGGTCAAGATGGGGTCCTTCTCTCGACTCTACACCCACCGAAAGCAGACTCGTAAATCTACAGTCAGGAAGAGGTAACGGTCACGCAGAGTTCAGCCCGTGTTGTTTTTTCTTGCTCATGTATGTAATTTAATTTCATATAATTTTATTATCCCGTGCTCACTCAAATTACACGCTACACACTAAGGTACTGATAGACCAAGGGTCTGAGAGGAACACGCTAATGAGGTTGGGGAAAGTATGCAGGTGGTCATTGCACTAATGCATCAGGTTTATACAAGTGAAACTATGGAGCTTTAGCTTTTATTTCCTCCTTATGTCAATAGATTGGAAGCAGCTGCATGTAATGAATGAGACTATTAAAAAAAAGCCCTCATCAGTTAGTGCCTCACTCAGTAGGAATGCCGGTTCGAAATAATCCACATATTTCGATGTAAATCATAGTTGACTGTGACTCGCCTCTGCGTAATTGTCCGAACGCTGAGTTTTTACAGTGTCACGACGTTTCTGCACCATTAGAGATGAACAATCGGCTAGATTCATCGCACACGTGTTTCACACAGTTATCTGTAACCTCCCGGCTGATTAATCTTAAACAAACAGAAGTGACCAGTTTTTACCCTCGACATTAAGTACAACAGTATGCAGAGCGAACCGAGCGTGACAAAACTTTTTTTTTTCACTGGTTCAGTGTTCAAATGTTTCCCATGAGGCCTCCAGCAAATCACATAGCTCAGTAAAATCAGCACGAAGCAGAGAAACTTCTGGAAATCTCATCAGCGAGGCGCACGACCGTCAATCAAATTCACAAATCGGAGGGGTTTGTGACCTCAGATTTGCGGGGAGTCGTTTCGCTCTGATCAAATTAGCTATCAGTATATCGAATGCAGGGACATTTTGGCATGTTTAAAAATCTTAATACTTTATTACTCTTGAGAGGACCTGAACCTCATAGACGTTTCATGCCTGATAGACATAATACTCCAAAAGCTCTGTAATTTATTCCAGTGAAAACATACAGAAACCACTGCGTCTTGTTCGAAACCAAAACGCGCGCAAAGAAAGAACGTAACTCCTATGTGTCCCATTTGCGGTGACAGAGTGAAGTGTGGTCTGTGTTTTCCTCTCCGCACACACATTCTCTCTCGTGTTTTTTTTTCTTCTCCCATGGGTGCATCAATGGAGTCCCAACAGCATGCTTTTCATAATTGTTCACAATCTACCCTGAAATCATTTTAATCTCGGGCCACTTTCATACTCACACAACTACACAAAAAACACACACTTATTGTTCATCATTGAAAATATGGCTGCACAGAATGAGATTGTATATTCTAAGAAATGTGTCAACCAGTAGAGATGTTGCTATACTGTATTAAATGTATTTAGATTGCGGTCAATAGGATTGCCATATGATTTACCTGCGAGAGCGACACGGAAATATGAAGAAACGCCAAAATAAAAGTGAGACAAAAGTTAAACATTGTGGCTCATCCAATCAGAATTGAAAGTCTGACCTACGTGATTTATAATATTAATTTTACATCATTTAAAATAAATAAAGTGAAGCTGATTTTGCACTGATGCCAGACTGAATAATCAGAAAATAAAATAATCAAATTATACATTTAATTATTTAATATTATTAGATATAATAAATTGAATATCTCTATGTTGTTGTTGTTTTTTTGCAACCAATAAATGCTCAGAAAATATAATAATGTTGTATTATTACATTATATATTTAAATAATTAAGTTATTTATTCCTAGCAAGTATACTCATGTAATACTTGTTGAATTAACATTGAAATATTCAAATATAACATCAGCATTAATCTTTTTAATATAATGTGCTACACTTTTAACTCTTAAACTCAGTCACATTCCTCATAACGTCATATAAAAGTTTGGTCATACACACTAATGCAAAATCCCTACAACCTTCCTGTTTGTCTGAAATATAGTTACACCTCCTAAATAAATAAATAAATGAAATAATAAAAAATGAATTACCAAAGTCATAAACTCAATACTTCAATCCATTATGTATACAAGGAAAGGTCAGTGTTCCCTGGTGGATGTTTCACAATAGCACACAAATAGAACTTAACATATAGATCCATAAACAAATTTGTCATTGGACCAAAGAGAAGTGTACAGTAAATGTGTGGCTGCACTTATTAATGTTTGGGTCATTCTGTCGAGGACGTGGCTAACATCTATTCATCTGCATTTCCTGAAATGTTGAAAAACGTTCAAAATTATATCCATGATATTTTAAGTATTCAAGCTGCATTGTCTAACATCAGAACAGAAAATTCAGTAAGAAATGTGCTTAAATGAAGTAACCTGGTAAAGTAAGCCTTGTCCAAATGACCCCCTCTGGCCTGGTTTATCCTTTACATCCCACATATCAAATCCCTCAGCCTCTCTTCCTTGCGCTCCACGGAGGAGGAAATTCCCTGGAAAATGAGACACATCCTTTTGGCTGGGATATCCTGGATCAGTTTCATCCTCATCCGAACCTGATACTAAACTTGTGCAAACTCTCCCACCGTGTGTGTGTTCATAACCCTGTGCTCCAGTGCACTGGAAAAAGGAAAAAGGAGATATTCAACAACAATTGTGTAAAAAGTCATTTAACATGCTTCACACATTCAGTTCAAGTTGCTAATCAAACAATGAAATGTATTAATATTACAAATACCTGCATAGGTCCAACAATATGCGTTAACAGTTGCTGAATAGAGAAATTCACAACTGTCTAACAATAGCAGAAGTGCAAGTTGTATTTTAATTCACCGTTTGTATTTTCTTTTTCATATTTTTTGAGGAAATTTATTTTGTAGGAAAAAAAATACTGCAATATGTATTAAGATTATAAGCCTACAATTTTAATTTAAGAAAACATTTTGTTTGTTTGTAAGTGTGACTAAACTTTTGTCTGGTATCTACTTTATTTGGAGTGCATGGTTGAACTGTCAGCGTGAAACAAGTGGTTTCTCCCATCAAACCTGACCCATTATCACCTTGTTTGATTATCATTATTAACCAGCGCAAACACAACAACATGCTGACTGCACATTTAAATCTTCATTTTCACTGCAAACCAACAGTGACGGGCGAAGAGTCTATAGAAATAATCAGAGTGTACGTGGAGGGTGAGAAGTGTGCTAATCAGAAGACGAGACCCCCGTCCTCCCCCACAACCTCCCTCCCTTCATTTTCCCTTCTAATTACTTTGTCTTCTGATAAAGGCATGGCTTTGGGATCATCAAAGGTCCTTGAAACAAAGAGCAATATATAGCAATTACTGAGCCTCTCATCTGCCGGCCTCAGATTAAAAAGCAGCACACAAGAACACTCCAAACTCTCGGCATGTACGATCGGAGCTGTCATAACATTGCGTCTGGAACGTTCTCTGGAATTCTGCAGTCCTCCGATGGCAATTAGGGGGAACAATTAGCCCGTAATTGCTTAAGACTCGCTATGCACATCTTAACTTGAATTCATGTAAAATCACTTTATATGTATATGTGTAAATCTGAGCATTGTGTTGCTCTGAAGAGGTTCCTTTTGGGGTCATGATATAATGAGGACTTTTGTTCAGTTTGTGTCAGCTAGATTGGATAACATCCTTTGGCCTTCCAAAAGAACAAAAACACAAAGCAACATAAAAGTAGTTTACGCTATATGCCAAGTCTTCTGAAGTCATGCAGTTTAAAGTCAATGTGCTTTCTGGACTATATGGAAGAATTTTCATGTGTTAATCACTTTTTTTTTTAAAGTCAATGTGTGAACAGCTTGTAACGAAACTTTAAAAACATTCCATGACTTCTTTAGTTGTTTATAAAAGCCTGTGGAGTGATTTTATGTAAAGGACTCGGGATGTTTTTGCCGGGAAAATCAAAAGGATGTGACGCTTACACTCGCTCCCGAAAACCTCTCTTCGTTTAAACATTAACCAACATTTTCTTTCTTTATTTAATAATAAAATTGTTGCTTTATAACATGCAGTTTCAACTCCACCAAATCTTTGTTTGTTTTATTATTGTACAGCAAATGTCAATAGCTCTTGTTTTATTTTTTCATGTTTGTTGTAGGGTTATTTGGAAATTGCCATAGTATTTCATCATTACTGTCAATTGATTCATTTCAAAATGCGGCAATTGCTGCTGTTTTGCAAAATGTCCATTGGCCTTATGTAAACGTCACTCTCAGCAGCGTGGACATTCCTTAACAGTATAATGCTGGTATTTCCAACTTATTTTTACTTCTAAGCAAATTACAAAAAGAACTTCACCATGAGTATATTGGGGCATTGAATCACATTCATGTTACATGTGCAAGCACAAGCAGTAAGTTGCTGGCTGCAATTCACTTAACGGTCACCGGTGTCGCCAATAACAAGGGTTTCTGAATTCTACATATAGCCCTTTATTCACTGTTCACCTTCCCGTCTGTGAAACAACGTGAGCAAATAATAACATTTTTAGCTAAAATATATTGTTAACCTCCACATGAAAAGACATTCACAACCCATTTTACTTCCAGAGTGAAAAAAACAACAAGATTGATTCTGTCCATATGCAATCGGCTGGATTATGAAAAGCAGCCACTATGTTAAAAGATGAAAAATAACTTACAGATGAATCATGCACACAATAAGACCAGGAACATGCATTGAAAAAGCAAATAGTAAGTGGTAAAATCACAGTTTCATTAAAGGACAATCCATGCAATCACAGACAGAACTAATTGTGACAGGTTTGTCATATAGATCTAACGTGATAATAAGACCAGCGCTCAGGTTTCAGACATTTAGGTGTCAGATTATGTGTAGCTCTTGTTAAGTTCTTATAGATGGAGCCCAAGCGGTTAACATCTCTAATGAACAGGACTGTTCACAGCCCTGCTTGCACAGTGTGAACTTACATCTGAGTCATTAGCTGTTAAAAAGCTGATTATTGTGGAGGAAGTCTTTTCAAGGTTAAATACTGCAAGGTTCTGCTGTGAACACCCCTTAATTGCAATTATATTTGAAAATAGTTGAAACTCTTTTACGCCAGCACTTAGTGTGTGAATGGTGAAAGTGTTAAACAGGGAAAAAAAGCATTGTGCCTGTCAGAATTCAGTAGCCTTTTTAAATATGAATAAGCAGCACATTTGTCTGATTTTAAGAATTTCTGTTCATTTACTATTTATAAAGACATTAAAATAGCGAGTGACGCTATACTTTACACAGACAAAGTGATCTGAATTCACTTGATGCCATGAAAAAATGATGCCATGCAGCTGCTAACGCAAACATGCCCAGAAAATACACTTTTCTTTCAGGCCGTGTTTTAACTATAAGATACGGATGCAATCCAGACATCTGAATTTTTATTAAAATACCTAAATAACGTGCACCTGACAACAATGCACATCTGGATACCATCATTTGATGAATTACTGTCGCCATGATCTGCAAACAGAAAATGAACACAAACATCTGACTTCATTTACCATCTGATTTAAGGCAAAGAAAGTTATCTATAACAAGTTAAAATAACAAATATTGGTAACACTACAAATACATTTTCCATTTGTTAACACTGTTAATTTATGTGAATTAATAAGGTTAACTAATGAAAAAAAAAACATTCAATTAAAAAACAAAAAGCATTTTTCATCTTTAATGCATTAACTAAAAACAACTAATGGGACCTTGTAAAGTGTTAACCAAATCTTTTTCCAGTTTTCATGGTTTCACTTGTTACACTTGTCCATTACTTTAACCTCTTTTGAAGGTTGACTCCAATCTCAAGTTAGGTTAACTCAAAGATACAAGTTAACATAACATTTTAAGGTAGTGGCGTAAGTTGACTCAACTTTTCCTTTTTTTTTTTTTTTTTTTTTTTTTACAGATACTGCAAGCCTAATATTTTACATCCAGTAAAAAAGAAGGGATGGTGTCTGACTTCACTTTACAGTATGTAAATACATATTAAAAAACACCCCAGATGATGGCTGGTTAACCTGTTTGGTTTAATAGTATGCAAGCCTGTTCACAGTAGTGTTACCATTTCCCTGATCAGATAATGTGAGAAGCTTGTGCATGTCTATGTGGTGAAAAATGAGAAAGTGGGAGGACAGGAAACGCATCACCAGTCAGAGTCACAACTCCCTCTGAATTCCTCACAGTTCCTCGCACAATTACGTGGCGTGTGGAGCCGCAGCGGCGCGCTGCTTACACACACACACTTCTCTGATGACAGCCCATCTACAGGGACGTGTAGAATCAACGGCCATAAGACAGTAGGTTACAGTTCAGAAGAATTTGCAAGTTAAGTAGGCAGCGAGTGGGGAGGACATGCAGATGAACGGGGAGCCACATCATGCCATTGTTAGCTTCGCATGTAGGTTAATCATGTGACAAACGCATGGAGAACATTTACTTATCGAGCCTCCCCATTGGAAGAACTGGGGAGAGATGCAAATCCATGCAAACTTAACTACGGCAGTGAAGCCAGAGGGATTTTACCTCCCGTGAAACAGGTTGCACAAAAGCACAATATTGCAGCTGTATGTGTATACCATATTTATATCGTTAGCACAAAAACACTAGAAGACCCAAGATAATACATTTCAATTAAATGTAATTGAAACGGCGGTAACACTTTACAATAAGGTCTTATTTGTTAACATTAGTTAATGCATCAACTAACAATGAGCAATATATTTGTACAGCGTTTATTAACCTTTGTTAATGTTATAAACAGGTTAATGCTCGATTTAGTCCACAGAGCATTAACTAATGCTAACAGACACAACCTTTGATATGAAATTTTTGATATTATGGTAAAATTGTTAATAAATGGGAACACTTTACAATAAGGTCCCATTAGGGCTCGTTTCCACTGAGCAGTACGGTACGGTACAGTACGGTTCGGTTCGGGTCGGGTCAGTAAACCATGATCCGGCTAGCGTTTCCACTGCCAACAGTACCCTACTTGATAGGCGTGGCGTTTGCTGGAAAGAAGCGATCAACGTCATTTTCGCGCGAAGAAGAAAGCGACAAAGTAAACACCAATGGATGGCATACAGCAGATCTTGTCCTTTCTTCTCGGCATGTTTGTCTCAAGAAGACAAGCGCCGACATTAGATTAGGCATTTCTCAATACCAAGTACGCAAAGTTCTCAGCAGAAGCACTCCCGAGGACGCGAGTGCGGTAATTCTCTAAATTGAACAGCGCGTTCTGAAAGCGTTACTCGGCTCGCTCTGCATGTATATTTTAGGCAACAATAAAACGAAATATGTTATAAAACACCACTCTGCCTCTTTTCGTTTTCATTTAAATAGATTTTAAACATTATAGGCACACAAGTGTGGTTCAGGCAATAGACCTGATATTATTCACACTGCATGTATAACGTTAGCCTATTTTTAACAAAACGAAATATAAAACACACCCCTGCATATTTTCGTTTAATTTTAAAAATATTAAACATATTCCAGACAATATGCATTTGTACAAATGCTGCAATAAACAACATTACAGTGATAATCTTGTAATAAATTAAATAATAACAAAAAACTCAACCAAATCAAAACTCTTTTTGTTAAATTTCAGTTTTATTAATAATAGCCATTATAAAAGTATACGTAAAAGGTAACGTTACAAGAAGCTATACAATAAGAAATAAAGTAAACAATTCAGTCAAAATACAAATTCAGCGCTAGTCTAACGTTAACGTTACAAAGGAAAAGTTAAATAGCCTAAATATATGAAACTTCACTTAGCCCTCAGCCAAAACGATTGGTCAGGGAACGAATTATCGATTCACGAGACCAAAGATCGCCCGTTAGATATACACAAGACGAATTACCACTAGCTGCTACAGAGCCAGCGGGCAAACTTCAGAACGACCAGCCGAGGAAAGGCTGTTCCGGCCGGGGAACATGAGCGCCGAGCGCCCGGTGATCGCCGGGAATGGATCAATTTATCATAAATCATTATAAATAAACCACAGATTTGAGCTTTAAACAACTACATTCTCGCCTGAAAAACTCTTACAACTACAGTTTGTGAAAGAATAACCGTAGTATTTTATTCCAACTGTATATTAAAAAATGGCGCTTCTTATGTTGTCATTCCCCCTGTAGCACGCGCAAGTGATGATACTCTTTCAACCAATCAGCGTTCTGCAGTGAGTCTAGCTCCACCCTTTAGTACCGTACCATTGTGCTAGGTACCCCAACGGAAGGGTACCCAAAAAGTGGTACGGTACGGTTCGGCTTTTTGGTACCATTCACAACTTTTGACAGTGGAAACGCAAATAATTGCGTACCGTACCGAACTGTACCGTACCGTACCACTCAGTGGAAACGGGCCATTAGTTAATGCGTTAACTAACAATGAGCAATACATTTGTTCTTTGTTAATGTTAGTTGTTAACTGTTCATTGACTGTTGGTTATTCTAGGTCCATTAAATAATATTAACTAAGATTAAAGGATAATTCCAGTATTTAGCACTTTGAGTCTATTTTATAGTTTGTTTTGGATGAACTAGAGTGGTGGACACAGAAATTTTGACGATGGGTCCTGTCTCGACTTTTTGACTATTTTAGAATCGCCTCTGAGCGCTTCAGAGTGGCTGTCTATGGGCATGCACAAACATGTCCTTAAAACAACCCTTAACGTTCGTTTTCAAAACTGTGACACTCACCGAGTGGTTAGTGGTGTTCGTTGATGTTCCAAAACAAGTAGCGTAGCGAAATACAGTTTCTGTCCTGTTTTATTTGCCATTTTGTAAAATCGCATGATTTCTGTTGGAGGACTCATTGCAATAACTCGTGCAATAAAACACGACAGAAACTGTATTTCGCTACGCTACATGTCAACTTATTCTAAATCAAGTTTAGTGTAAGTTGACATCTAGTTGCAAAGTTACTTATTGTTAGAATGTCTAAAGTGAACCAGCAAAATAAAGTGTTACCAGAACTAAGTTCACTTATCTGAACTAAACTGACAACAATATAAACTTTTTTTATTAAATATTTAGCTTGAAAACATGCTTGTGCTTCCTTTATTTGAAATAAATGCCACTCAGTTTGACATTAATGCAATGACATTGAGACACTGTCTTACACAGTTAGTGTCCAAATACGTTTTGTAGCCACTCTACATCGGTTAGCTAATTAAATGCTATTAACATTACTAAACCACTTCAAATAACAGCACTGCCCACACACAAAGGTTACAGGTTCAATCCCAACAAGAAGTGACCCTGCAATGGAGAGTTACTAACGGTCTATTACCATTGCACTCTTGAGGAAGACACTTAACCCCTGGTTGCTCCAGAGGGACTGTCCATGAAATTAGTGTTCTGTAATTTGCTTTAGATTAGAAGTGCAAGCAACTAAACAACACAGTTGACTCTATCGCTTTACAACCTTTGATTGCCCTTTATTTCTGTAGGATAAAAACATCAAGCAGCTGTATCTATCAGGTGAGGAATCCATAGCGTCTTGCTTCACTTTAGGAAGTGCCAACACATAAAATGGAATTACATTCCCCTGTTCACTCTACTCAATTAGTCCTAATCAAAAAAAGGAATATTCCCATGTAAAATATACAGAGGAAAGTCTTTTAATCATTTTAAAAAGGCCCATGCACCACATGTCTGAGAAGATTTCAAGGAAGCAGCCAATTAGAAGTGTGAAAGTCGGAATATACTTGGCGAGTTTAGTTAGGCTTACATATGGCGTACGCTGGCGTTTCTATAATTTAGCAGCGGTGCAATTAACAGTTATAATGTATGGTACTTTCCCGTGAAGGTCTAATTTGAAGGTTTTGCGCATCTGCATATGAAACGCAGAATATCGCAGAGGTTTTTGCTTTGACTAAAGTCTAGTTTTCGAACACTTTATCACAGAGGTGAGGTGATCAAGAGAGACATCTAGGAAATTCTAAAGATAAGAAAAATTTATATTTTTCCTTCCCAATGATCTAAGCAGATGTAAGTCTGTTTGATTTCATATTACTGCTGTGGCATTTGAACTTTTACTCATCACAAAACACACTTGATTTCAAGTAACTGGTCATACTGGAAAAGGTGGTTCTCAACTTAGTGGTCAAAAGTGATGTCCGGAGGGGATATTTGTTTTTAATGACCCTACAAGTTTGATTAAACCATCAAAATAATTAAAAAAAAAATCGATTTTTGAATATGTTAAATAAAATTTGTATCTGGCAAAAAAAAAAAAAAAAAAAAAAATCTGCAAACTAGTGCTAGGTGTCACATTCACGTTCACCTCCATCATCTGTATTCACTACATTTCCCAGCATTCCCTGGATCCTCACCTGCACTCGATTCCCTCATCACCACACCTGATCTCTATCACGTCATCATCTCATCACCAGCACGGACTATATAACACTCACTCTCCCTGCAGTCACGTTCTGATCTCGTCGTCACTACATGACACACAGACTCTCCTACGCTCAACCAGAGACTTACCCGCTACTTACCTGCTACTTACCTGACTCCTATTTGGATTATCTTCATCACCGCATGTCGTCTTCAGTTCCCAGCCATCCTTCTGCAACCCATTCCAGTGACTGTCCACCTGCATCTGAAAGAGAGACTCTTATTATCCAATGGCTAAGTCCTCATCCCATTATCATCTGTTTGAATACTCACCATAACTCCGTCTGCTTCTACTGTTCTGAAAATAAACACTGATTTAACTTACCACCTGTCTGTCTCCTGTATCACCCGTGACAGAAGATCAGACCACAAAATGGACGAAGCGGGTCAGTTGTTGTGTTCCATTTTCCAAAATGGCCGTAAGATCGAGTCATACTTAGTAGAAATTAATTAAGTACAGCCATTTAACCACTCTTACTGACCAGCAATTGGTGGACTTGTTTTGGAGTGGTTTAGACCCACACTTCCATTCTTGGATACCTCCAGGACATCCCGATCTGACCGTTGAACAGTATCTGGAGGCCGTGTTAAGATGGTGTGGCTCACCGTTCATGGTCAGTACTGCTGATAACCCTGTCGAGCCTAAGCTCCCCACTACCAGCCCAGTTGAGCCTTCGCCGCTGGTCCCGTCCAGCCCATTTGAACCTTCGCCGCTGGTCCCATCCAGCACAGAGCCCTCACCGCTGGTCCCGTCCAGCCCAGTTGAGCCTTCGCCGCTGGTCCCATCCAGCACAGAGCCCCCACCGCTGGCCTCTGCCAGCACTGATCTAATAGACTTTTTCACAGAGCCAGAGCCCGTTGACCCAGCGCCAGAGCCAGAGCCCGTTGACCCAGCGCCAGAGCCAGAGCCCGTTGACCCAGCGCCAGAGCCAGAGCCCGTTGACCCAGCGCCAGAGCCAGAGCCCGTTGACCCAGAGCCAGAGCCCGTTGACCCAGCGCCAGAGCCAGAGCCCGTTGACCCAGCGCCAGAGCCAGAGCCCGTTGACCCAGCGCCAGAGCCAGAGCCCGTTGACCCAGCGCCAGAGCCAGAGCCCGTTGACCCAGCGCCAGAGCCAGAGCCCGTTGACCCAGCGCCAGAGCCAGAGCCCGTTGACCCAGCGCCAGAGCCAGAGCCCGTTGACCCAGCGCCAGAGCCAGAGCCCGTTGACCCAGAGCCAGAGCCCGTTGACCCAGCGCCAGAGCCAGAGCCCGTTGACCCAGAGCCAGAGCCCGTTGACCCAGCGCCAGAGCCAGAGCCCGTCGCCTGCCCGCCAGAGACCGCCGTCCAGCTAGAGACCGCCGTCCAGCCAGAGACCGCCGTCCAGCCAGAGGCTTCTTCCCCGCTGGTCCCGTCCAGCCCTGCCGAGCCCTCACCGCTGATCCCGTCCAGCCCGGCCGAGCCCTCACCGCTGGTCCCTCATCCAGTCACTCTCCCCATTAATTTTTTGGGGGGGGGGCATAGGCCCTCGCCGTGGGCGCCGAAGGACCCACGGCCACCCGAAGGGGCCTCACCGCCATGGCCACCCGAAGGGGCCTCTCCGCCATGGCCACCCGAAGGGGCTTCACCGCCATGGCCACCCGAAGGGGCCTCTCTGCCATGGCCACCCGAATGGGCTTCACCGCCATGGCCACCCGAAGGGGCCTCTCCGCCATGGCCACCCGAAGGGGCCTCTCCGCCATGGCCACCCGAAGGGGCCTCTCCGCCATGGCCACCCGAAGGGGCCTCTCCGCCATGGCCACCCGAAGGGGCCTCTCCGCCATGGCCACCCGAAGGGGCTTCACCGCCATGGCCACCCGAAGGGGTCTCACCGCCATGGCCATCCGAAGGGGTCTCACCGCCATGGTCACCCGAAGGGGTCTCACACCGCCGTGGCCACCCGAAGGGGTCTCACCGCCCTGGCCACGCCCTCATCCTGCTCCGCCCATGGCCACGCCCACAGCCTGCTCCACCCTGGACGCCCGAGGGGTCATCTGCTCCGCCATGGCCACACCCTTCAGCCTGCTCCGCCTGGCCACGCCCTCAGCCTGCTCCGCCCTGGCCATACCCTCAGCCTGCTCCGCCTGGACCATCCTGGAGTCCGTCCAACTGCACCGGTCCACCTTCCCGTCACGGACTCCAGGATGCCCACCCTCCCTCCCGTGTTCTGCCTTGTACGGCGCGGGTCGCGCCTAGCGGGAGGGGGGAGTTATGTCACATTCATGTTCACCTCCATCATCTGTATTCACTACATTTCCCAGCATTCCCCTGGATCCTCACCTGCACTCGATTCCCTCATCACCACCCTGATCTCTATCACGTCATCATCTCATCACCAGCACGGACTATATAACACTCACTCTCCCTGCAGTCACGGTCTGATCTGTCGTCACTACATGACACACAGACTCTCCTACGCTCAAACAGAGACTTACCCGCTACTTACCTGCTACTTACCTGACTCCTATTTGGATTATCTTCATCACCGCATGTCGTCTTCAGTTCCCAGCCATCCTTCTGCAAACCCATTCCAGTGACTGTCCACCTGCATCTGAAAGAGAGACTCTTATTATCCAATGGCTAAGTCCTCATCCCATTATCATCTGTTTGAATACTCACCATAACTCCGTCTGCTTCTACTGTTCTGAAAATAACACTGATTTAACTTACCACCTGTCTGTCTCCTGTATCACCCGTGACACTAGGTTTTATTTTGCTATGCAAAAAAAAGCTTACATTGACTACAACAATCAGTTATTAAAGGTAGGGTAATTGATGTGTTTATAACAAATCTAGGTTATAAGCTGGTTAAAAGTCTCTTTATATCCTGAGAGCAATCACTAAGGCTGGCCACAAGATTTTAAGCCCGAATTTGGGCCCGATTTGAAACCCCTAATGATCTGGGGGTGTGGCCCGATTCAAGGATTCTCGAAAGCAACTTTTTGTCCAAAGAAAGAATCCTCAATGGTGCGGTGTCATTATGATTACTGCTCCCGATCGCGTCGGACCCGCACAATCCCGAATGCCTCTGACGTTGAGCCAATGAGAGCGAGCAAGCTTCACCCACCAGATTTTGCTTGCTTCTATGCTTCTATTGCTGAAACTTGGCAGCCACAAACATGCCACGAAAGTGGAGTACTGAGAAAGAAGATCACCCATATTCTTTTTTCTATTGTTTTATGTTCACGCCAGGAAAACTGATGATGTCGATCATCCTCCATTTGTTTTTCTTCTCAAGTCACGTTTGATCTCACGAGTCCCTGTGAGATCTCATCTCACTGTGAAAATGTCACTACAATCGACAGGTGTGTGGTCTCCTGGTCCGACTGAATCTTCCAGCCGTAGCTGGAACCAGCTTCCAGAAGAGATCAGATGTGCTCCTACAGTAGTCCCATTTAAATCCAGACTCAAAACACTTCTGTTTAGCTGTGCATTTACTGAATGAGCACTGTGCCATGTTCGTCCAACTTTTTGTACAGTATTATATTTTTAATTATTCTGAATTCTTTTGATTATTTTAATTTATTTTATGTAAAGCACTTTGAATTACCATTGTGTGAAATGTGCTATATAAATAAACTTGCCTTGCCTTGCCTTCTAGTGTGTGCATTCGGAGCTAAAAATCAGTTAAAACTGCCCTTATGTCTGTAGTCTTCCACAGTTTTAAAATCGGTTAAGATTTGAAAATCAGTCTAGTGTGTCCCAGGCCTAAGTTAAGTGTTCTAAATGTCAACTAACTCATTAGAATAAGATGTATTTGCACAGTTACCATCAGAATGTCTGTTGGAGAGCATTACAATAAAGAGTATAGGCAGAAAGTCAACTAATACCCTAATAAGAGTTAGCTGACATGTAAGTGCAAGGTTAAAGTCAACAGAATGTCTAAAGGAGGCGATCAAAATAAAGTTTTACATTAATATGTTATATACAAATACTAACAAATGTAATATTTATGTATTGCTATCCTAACTATGGCAACACCCTATGCGACCTGTTTTTGAGTCCCGAGTGACCGGTTGAGAATCACTGCTGTAGACGGAGTCCGCTGTTATGTGTCTTTTTCACAGAGGATTAAAAGACTCAGGTATCTTGGTGGGCGCCTATGTGTGTGTGTGTGTGTGTGTGTGTGTGTGTTTGGCTTTGAAAGGCTCCTGGAAGCCATCTGTCTATTCGGGGTGGTTAATATCCAAGAAATAATCCATTTACAGCCTTAAATCTACAACTTGAAGTGTTCACACACTCTCTTGTCCTCCTAAAGAGCCGCAGCCTCTGGTGATTACCCAATAACAGCGGCCTGTACAGCCAACGCACGCTGGGGACAGGCAACTTTTCAAATGTATATGTGTGCTCACTAATCTGCCTCCATTCACTCTGATTATGTAAGCCAGCTTGGCTCAGTGGCTCTGAAAAGAGAGAGAGGAGAGAGAGAGAACAGGCAGCGTATTGTGAATAGCACTGTATTTTCTCCAGGGTGCGCGTCTACCTTGACACCGGAACCCGATTGAGCAGAAAATATCTTCTAATATTCACAGCGGTGCTCCAATATATCAAAACATGGGCTGGTAAATATTTGCCACATGTTATTAGAGCACATAAACCACAGGGTATTTGGAGAGGTGAAAGGTCACGCCTAATGCTGTCCCTGGAGGGAGGAGTTTTGTATATAACCAAATGGAGCCGCGTCCAGGAATCCCCAACGGAGCAATGCAGGACATTGTAAATGGCCATATGCTAGTCTGTGTGGGTAAGGACAGTAAATATGTAAAGGAGATGGCTCATAAACCGTCATTATTAAACGAGTGACAAGGCTAATGGCGTATCTGTGTGCGAAAGCCCTCCTCCACTACGCATAGGCCCATTAAAAAGCTCGGGGAAGGCAAATAGAGAGTTAGGTTATAACCTAACAAGGTGCAATTTTATCCCCACAGATCTCACACGTATTTTTTAAGGCTATTTAAAGTCAAGAATAGCTTCTGTTTAAGCCCTCTTGATCTACTCGGAAAAGAAAGCTGAATATTTAATGCCAAACTAGCTTTGATAGGACTTTTTCTCACTAATTAAAGCCACATTTCAGCCGGGCTCAGGGTAAGGTGAGTATACAGGAGCAGAGGGTGGAATATTGAACATTTCTGGTCAGCAGTTCTTCCCTTAAAAAACTGCCCATTAAATCAGGCTTAGTGGTGCCCTCATCTAAAAGGCTTTCGTTCGGTTTGGAAAAGGTAAAGCTCGTTTCTCTACGCGCCGTAGTCGATCACGGGCCGAACGGGAAACGGGAACGGGTAGGGACATTATTGTAGCTCATCTGTCAGAGATTCTGTTGGATTAATAATGGATGCGATGTTTAAGTAGGCATGTCCATTAGGAAAGAGACATCATTTATTTATTCAGATTGGGTGAAACCATCCAGCCTCTGAAACGGGGACGATTCCACATTTTCAGCTCAGTCGAACTAATAATGCAGCAAATGCACTGTGGACTAATGTTTTTAGAGCAATAATAATATTATCACCGGCTCTTGACAGATATTAAGTATTCCTGAATATTGCATGTTTGAAGCAACGGGTAATGGCTTCGCTTGGCCTGTCCTAACAGAGGCATTAGGCGGGTCAAGTCATGCACTACGATGAACACTGCAACTTAAAATTAATAATAATAATTGTATGCTAGTGTTGTGTTGTTGATTCATTAAATTAATGAAGCACTGCTATTAAAAAAAAGTAGAGTAGAGTATACTTGAACAAAATAAAGCACTTTGATTTTATTAATTAAAACTTGATTTTTTACACAACTATTTGACATGATGCCTAACAGGATGGAAGTTACTGAGAGTGTACAACCATTTAAAATTTAACCATTTCAAAACCATCTATTTAAATTTAAATGCAATCACACTAATTTCTGCATTTGTAAACAGATGCAAAGTTCTGGAGTGAGACAACTAACATCACAAAATATGACAGAATTTATCGCTAATACTTACTGAAGTGTGCAGTTGTTTTCCCTCCAAAATGATGTCACTTCCTGGATAATTATGTCACTATAAGGAAGAGGCTTTTGTTATTTTACAAATACTAAAATGATGGAAAGTGGCATTGAAGACACAGGAAACTATACATTGATTATCAAAATAATATGCATTTCCATTCAACTTAAAAAAAATCTAAATGATAAAAAAATAAGAAAATCCTGGAATCTTTCATACTAAAATGAAAAAATAAAAATAAAATAAAAAAGGATACCACTTAAATAATAATCAATAACCCAAATAATTAAAAAAATCTAATCTATATTACATTTACTGTGATATTAAACATAATAATAATAATATTTAATATTTTAAAAATGTACGGCCCAAGAGACATTAGTAGAAAACAGTTTATCTTCATGCTACAAGTAATATTTTTATACACTTACCATGATTTATTTAGCTATACTGGCATTGTTTTATTACATTTTCTTAAAAATGTATAATCTAAATTAAGATAAAAACCGCACTTGGGCAACATATCACATTGCTGATATTTATTGATATTCATTGTTTTTTAGTTTTTTTTAGCATGTTTACATATGTATGCATTGTTATTGTGGCCCACTGACATTCCCAAATGGGAATTAAAACCAACTGCCCTCAGGACAAATGTTACTATTCATCCATGAATCTCAGGCCCTTTTATTACATGGGGGTCTGATATCTAAAATGAGCCAATTACAAAGTCGTCCCAGACTGTTAAACATGCAGACACTAAGCGTTTAGCTCCACTGAGTGTTTGCATGTTCTCTCATTGTTTCAAGTGAAGCAATCAAAATTCGCATGATTTTTTTTTTCTTTGTAGGGTCAAATCAATCTAAAGTACACATGTGTATCTTTAAAGAAAAAAACAGCACTGAGGTGCTTGTTCTGGATAAGTTCAGACAACTGTAAGCCATTGCTGTGATATTGTCCTGCTTTGTATGTGCGTTCATTATCAGTTAATGAGGTTCAGACGGAATTAAAAGAATGAATAATTTCTCACTTCACAGGTGTTATCGAAATGAATGATTTTACATCCGTCCTATTCAATGTCTCACACATTTAGATAGGCCGCATGGAATGACTAGATGACGTTTTCTTTTTTGTGTTGACATATTTCCTTTTGAAACAAGAAGTTGAGGTAAGTTGTAGCCTTTCAGTCCTCGCCTCCTTTTAAATCGCTTCAGCTTGGACGACATGATCCACTCGGTCAACTGTAGTAAACGCTACACTATGGCAAGTGGAAATATTGTTTAATTCAGCCATATACTCTATGTTTGAACTGTAAACAGATTCAGAAGAAGAGGAAGAGTGAATTATACAGGCTCGTCTACAAGCACAAGTCGATGTTTTAGAATGGTAATGCATTTATGTTTCGCTCTCTACAACATCGGACACGTAGCTGTCATTTATATGATTAGCCTTTAGCTAGACTACATTATCGAACAGTTAATAATCTGTTGCTAATGTCACACAAACCATGATCAGACAGCTGCCTTCTAAAAATCAGCATCCTTAGAAACGCTCTGTTTATTTTCTGTAAAACGTGGCTGAAGTCTACTCAAAAAGTAGCTAAATGTCGCTAGATGACATAACGCGCCAACTGTCGTAAATATACATCTGTTTTCTCTCCTTATCCATGCTTAAATTCTGTATTTTAATGCAATATATAGCCAAATGTCCAATGAAGCTGTTCTCATTTACACATATTCTGTTAGACAACGGAAAGAGCCTACAAAAAGAAAGAAGCCAAGTTTCCATCACGTCTTGTCAATCGAATTATCTGAAGATCGGTTAAAAAACTCTTGCGAATAAAGCTGGTGAAAGTATGTTTCCATCCAACGGCTTTTAAGCGAATAAAAACCAATGCGTAATGACGTCACATGCTGTTTTGCGATCAAATTGGTATATCGAATTGATTTGGGACATTTTAAGGTGTTTGCATTCATTTTTGCACAACATTCAAGCAAACATTTGCGAATAAAGTTTTGCTAGACAAAATGGATTGCGCCATAATAACGTTTCCATCAGCGTTCATCGCATAAGCCGTATATCGATCAAGATAAAATCCGATGAGACCGAACGCATTTCATTTGAGTCAATATTCATGAAATTCAATCGAATTTTACTGTTTCCATAAGGCATTTTTCATTCGATATCACTTAATTCGGATAAAAACGTGTGGATGGAAACTTAGCTGGAGACTGACTACTGGTACTTGAGTCCAAAAGTTGCTAGATTTGTCGCTAGTCACTTTTTCGTTTTAATCACTAAAGGGGTGTGAAAGGTTGCCAATCTAGCGACAAAGTTGCTAAGTTGGCAAGACTGCTAAAAGCAACATTTCTCTGTGTCATTTTAGTTGTAGTGTGGACCCCACTGTTCTCATGACATTAGAATGATTATTGAAACTATATAGATATCGTCCTTGGTGTGCACAAGCCAAATGTCCAAAATGTCTAGTGCCGGCTTTACAGTTAGCTATGTTCATTACCAGAGAGCAACATGTGTCAGCCCAGATCCTGCTCACTTCTGGTACACGTGAAGATTCCACACGTACCAGTGGCCCGGTCCTGGGCTGACTCCATCTGTCTGGGTTGTTATAGTATTTAGATGTGTGTACACTCATAAATGAAAGTTCCAAAAGGTTATTATTATTATTTTTTTTTTTTGTGCAGTGATGCAAGAACCATTTTTGGTTCCCCAAATGATGTTTTATTAACAAAGTTCGGGAGGAGCACGTTCAGATAATTAACACGGGTGGAGAGCACTCAGCAATCAATAATTAAAACGTGTATATATAGACTCAGCAGTCTCACCTCATGTCTCTGACAGTTTAGCAGTGTCCCTCCACCACCCCTTCCCCACCCTTTTAGTCCTAAACCACTAGGACAGCACGCCAAATACGCATTAAACTTTACTCCCTTTAATTGTATGTAAGTGTGAACTCGTGAAAGAACCTTTCAGTGATCTGGGCTGAGTTTCCCGATAACGTTGTCTCTTAGCGTGCTACGAAGACTCTTAAGGTATAACTTAACTGAAGGTATACCATTTCTAGGCGTGTTCCCCAAACTATACCTTAGAAAGCTGCTTAAGATATACCTTCTTACGTGCGACGTTACCGGGTGCTGTCCGTGGCGATGGTGCTGAATCTGCTGATATCGATGACTCGAGAATCAATTATTCTCTCATGCAGGGGCTGTTTATGTGAGAAAGCGCTGTTCTTTATAAAAGAAGCACTTCAGAAATAGTTGAAATTGCATTTACTAGGACTCATGGGATATTATAAAAAATAATCCGAACTATAACAGCCTATAATAGCCTTGCCTACATATTTTTAAATTGTATCATATATTGCTGCCATAATAACCATTACATTTTTTTATGTGCTTTCTTCTCTTTCCCATTTTTGTCCGCTGAGGTGAGCTGCGATGAAATATTGTTCTTGTAAATACTTTCAAGCATTTCAGTAATAAAAGTGTACGTCACGTAGCTACGGTGCTCGGCAGTGATCAAAAAGGATTTAAACAGTGAATTTTGAATCTCTTCTTGTAAACTCAGAGATGTGGATTCAGACGGCAATTAAATTACCACACGACCTGTTTGTCAAAAATCAGTAGGTACTAATTTGGACAGAGATTTTTACGCGGGTTGGGTGAGAAAAAACACTGATATTATGGATTTGAACGGGACTAAAATAACCGACATACCTCTGTAAATGTTTAAAATACCGTATACGAGCCCATGATAAACAATATTAGCGTCCGAATAGGACTTAACTGACAGTAGCCTATACTTTCACTGGCTTTTAAAAGCGCTCTTTAATTAAAATAAATTTATAAAAATTGTATTATATATAATAATATAATTAAAATTCTAATAACAATCAGTGTAATGATAATTTTATATTATTTGCATGAAAACACTTGAATTAGCCTAATTGAACACTGTCTGGGTGTATTAAAACTTCAGAATTATATTATAATAGACCTTTAACAGTGATAAGGTAAAGATAAGAGTGGTCCAGACCAACCTTCCGAACGTATGACTTACAGAAGGTATACTTAACTAAGAACGTTTCAGGAAACACGTTTTAACGATAAGGTACAGCTTAAGGTGTAACTTAAGAACGACGTAGCGTTAAGAAGGTTTCGGGAAACTCAGCCCAGTTCTTAAAATAACCATTTTCTTCTTAAGGCCATTGCACAGTCCGAAATTTTCGTATGCGTTTTTCCGTATTCGTGATTCGGTGGCTCTGAATTGTCAAAACACTATTCAAACACCATTCAAACTGCTTGCTACAGATGCGAAAAACACAGAAAATCGAACCCGATCCGATTTTTTTTATGAAGGACGAAAGTTTCGGAGGCAGTGTGCAAGATTGACATAACGTGAGGTCGTATTTATTTTTTAACGTGCGAAAATTTCGGATGCGAATTTCGGACTCAATGTGCAATGGCCTTTAGTGTGAAGAACATTTTAATAATCCAAATAATCTTTTTTTTTTTTCCACTATAAAGAATCTTTTGTGCAGTGGAAAGGTTCCATGGATGTTAAAGGTTCATCATGGAACCATTAATGCCAATAAAGAAGCATTATTTTTAAGAATTTACTTTGAGTACACCAGACTTTATTTACATTAAAACTGCCAGATATGTACTAAAAACCACAAAAGTCCAATCATGATTTCATTTGGGGGTTTAATGGCCTCTTTTAATGTCCCTGCAGTTTTGCAGCTCTCAATCTATAAATTTCCCTTCAAATTTAAGCTTCGTATTGATGCATTATGTCGCTACCAGTCATATAAGTTTAACATTCACGTCTGTTCAGACAGTCTCGCACACCGTACGGTCAGAAACAGGAAAGCCCGTTATTAAAAGCAGCGGTGTCGTGATTCCCTCCACCTGGCTCTTTTAGGCCGAACCTGACTCACAGCGTCCTGCGCTGTACTCTGTTAAAGTTGTCACGACTGGCCCGTGTGAGCGTGTAAACTCTCATTCTCTTGTTAAAGGTCAAGCAGCCCCTTTCTAAACAGTAATTGTGTATGATAGGTTAAGCATGTAATATGCAGCGGCGCTGAAAGCAGCTTCTCACCCGTTCACGTACTGACCTGTTCCACTTCATAATGGTGATGTTGTAAAAGCACAGACGCCTGCTGGGTCGAGCGGTTAGCTGTAAGAGCGCTAGGCTGAATGGTGAATGGCTTTTTCAGTATGTTTTAAGCAGCGTTCAGACTGTCCAGCATTGAGTTCTGCTCTAATGAGCTGACTGTCAGCGATCGGGGGCCAGAGCCGTTTCACTCTCATTCTCTCGCATTAATGAAGCTCTCAGGCCCCACTGTCAAAAGTTCCAACATGACGTTTGATCATCTGGCAAAACATGCGAAATTTGAGCCAAACGGATATTGTGGAAGTTCCATTAAACTTTGCTCTGTCACCTCAATGAAAGTGCTTCAGAAATATGATATAAAAAACTGAAAGAGACTAGTCTTTCCTTTCCTTTGGATGGAAAAATGTGTGAAACGACTTTAGTGGGTATATGTGTTGAGATTTAAGCCCAAAGTATACTTTGGCTTGCGTGACGTATAGAGGAGTGTCCGTGGATGTCCGCGGTGAGCGTGATTTTACCAATAAAATCATGTTCCCTGCTGGATCAACATCTTTGTTGATCCTGAAACAATATTTAATCAACTAATCATATTTGAGTTTACAGTTTATGTCAAGTTCAGGCTTACAACCAGGGTTATGTGCTTCTACATCAGTGTTATTTACCTATTCTTTCTGATTTTAGGGATAAGTAGGGTTAGGTTTTCAGAATTTTCAGACAGGAATGTTGTTCCAGGATCAAAAAAATATGTTGACCCAGGATCATCTTACTTTGCAAAATCACGGTGACCAGATGTCCACCATCTACACTGTAAAAAATGATGTCTGCAATTAGTTTTAACAACTTATATATAACTTAAATATCCAACTGAACTAAACTAAAGTTAACTGAACTTAATATTTGAAGTCAAACACAAACATACTTTTTTAACTTGAAACAACACATTTTTTCTTATTATAATGTTGAATTATAAGTTGTGATAAATAATCACAGCAATCATTTTTTACAGTGTATCCAAAATTGGGCATCACACGGACCATTGATGAGTACAACAGTGCATGTGTGAGTGACTTGAGCACTTGGAAAAAATAGCCGTTCTGCACATTCACTGGCCGAGTTATAACCCACATAGAAAGCATGCTGGGTAATGGGTGGAGCTACAGTATGTCAAAAGCATACACATAAATGTAAACGAGTGTGAGTAAATAATGATAGAATTTCCATGTATTGGTGACCTATACAAATTACAAATCCTGCTTCGGTAAATTTAAAATGAAAATAATCCACTCCGCAAAATGGATATCCAAATACTTTGAGTTAGCGATTTATTCAAAACTCTTACCCCGAGTAATAACCACTAATAAGACTGTTGAAGCTTATTGAACTCACTCACCTGTGTGCACCATGCTGAATCTTTGATCAGACGTGGCAACGCTCTTACAGCAGAAAAGAGAGATATCGTGGGGCTAATTTGAAGGTGCTATCTGGTGTAGGTATGTTAATGAGTCTGGGGGCACTTGGGTTTCTGTCTCTATGTGTATCGACTGCTGAGGAGAACCTGGCAGAACTAATCCCGCTGTCTGATCTCCCTCCTGCTCCATGCCACTCTGTTAATTACCAAGCTACTATTGACAAGCTCTCAGCTCAGTGCGCTGATCCATCAGCCGGCAGTACAGAGCGATTAGACGATCACTCCCCAAATTTATAACGCCATGAGAGAAGGGCTATTATTCACTTAAGAGAGGAATGACAATGCGTCCTTCTCAAACCTGGATCACTTTTAGAGAGGGTGGGAAATTAGCTGTCTCCTCTTCTCTGTGGAGAGCGAAACCATTCGGTGGGTTTGGAAGACTTTAGAAGAATTGCACTGGAATTAAATGTAAATGTTAAAATAATCTGTTTGTGCTATTAAGTAAACCTGCAATCAAAATGACCCTACTTCAACGGTAGATGTCTTTGTAATCTTTTATCAAGATGGCTTTCACAAAACACACTGTTCGCAATTAACAATTATGATTCTGATTCAATTATTGGTGAGTACCCTAGTGGCCGTAATGTTAATAGATGCTATATATCTATATATGCTGATTTGTGTTGTGGCAAAATAAATAAATATACATATAAATATAAATGTTTTATACACTTCATGAATTTCCTTTTTGCAATAAGTTAAAATAAAAATTAAAACTCAGAACAAATATTCTTCACTGTTTTGTGTTGTTGCATACATCAAAATAAATAAATGAATAAACAAACAAATAAATGCCAATTTAACTGATTAAAAACTAATTTTCCTTAACATGATCAAATGGTTCATCATATTTTATAATTCACATTTAGCATAGCGCACAACCCTCAGAACAAAAAGTAGGACTAATGTTTAAGGTCCCAACCCATTAGTTTTAGCATTAAATGACTTGCTCTACCTTTGAAACAAAATTGCTTTTCTACTGTCGTCATCTAGGCTACATAAGCTATTATGGCGCTTTTCCACTGCATGGTACGGCTCGGTACGGCTCAGTACGGTTCGGCTCGGCTCGCTTGCTTTTCCACTGCATGGTACGACTCGGCTCAGCACGGCATGGCTCGGCTCGCTTTAGCTCGGTTTGCTTTCCCACTGCAGTTAGTACGCTTCAAAGTGGGTGGGATTATAGACTGATCGTTATACTTTATCTGCTCCTCGGCAACCAACGAGATGAACGTCTGCACTCCGTCCACTGAACACGATTCAGCCATTTCTTTTTTGAACGTTTTTTTCTTTATTTTTTCTTCAAGCAAGTAGTTTTAAAACAGGTGCTACAGTGGTGGCTGTTACTGGCTATTTAAATCCAGCGGGTTTGATGTCTCGCACGCAAATACAATGACACCGGTAGTGACAATTCTGTCTGACCGATGTGTTTCACGTCACATTTTAGTACCGGTACGGTACCCTTGGAACCTCAACAGAGGAGGTACTATTTAAAGTGAGCCGAAGCGAGCCGTACCGTACCAAGCAGTGGAAAAGCGCCACAAGTGAGCCGTACTGAGCTGAGCCGTACTGTACCATGCAGTGGAAAAGCGTCAAAGCGTGCCGTACCGAACCGAACCGTGCAGTACCATGCAGTGGAAAAGCGCCATTAGAGAATATCATACTATACTAGGTTTTTACCAAACTCACAATCAAGTCCAGCTCTATTTTGGAATGGAATGAGCTAATATGTTCCTATTGGTCATGTTTTGTATTTTTTTTTTACTCAGAAACAGAAGTGAATTGGGTTGTAAATGATGGGTTGCACATTCATGTGCTGTAGGACTTCAGGACTCGTCCCAGCCCTTTATATTCCATGTTCTTTAATGGGACGGGGTCAATTCTACTTTACCCACATAAGCACACCTGCCCTCCCGCCTCACTGCCCCTCTTTCCCTAGCCTGGGGGCAAAATCAGCCTCCTTATTAAGATGGTAATGCCTGTGAACTGTAGGAAGGAGGGGAAGGACATCTTTTGCTCAGTCAGTCAAGCTCATCGTGTGTAGCACGCCTGAATCCACCAATTCAGTCCAATCTTTACGAACGCCAGCCTCAGCAACAGCCCACAGCCACACAGACAGACGTGAGCCGCAAGCTGGAATTTACATGCAAATAAAGTCCAAACGATTGAGCGTCTACATGTGCTTATTTATTGCGGGCTTCCCGATGTCTCGGCTAATATGATGTGACACCAAAAATAATACTCAATTCGATTTACAATTCATGTAATAATGTTTAATTTTACTCTTCATTTAACATGATTTCCCACCCAGTGATTACAAGACCGGGTAGTATTAATTTGAGCAAGATGTACGACGATGTGATCTTGTGTTCAGAAAAATGAATTCTGATCATATTCGTAAGTACGAAACAGTAGCTTAATCATCTTTTGACAATGTTCATTTACGCTGTGTGATATTCATCTATCTGGATTCAGAAAGAAATGACACTGTTGCTGTACAGAGATGTTTTGTGTAGCTCCACAGACATACAACACCATATTAATGATATATTAACCATTAGGGTGGGATGTCTGAGTACCCCTCACAAACACTGAGTTATGTTAGGTTATAACTGCCATGACTCGAGTTATTTCTGCTATATAAAACTTTATGGATGTAAATATGGAAACACTGAAGCCAGTGTGTGGTGTGACAACAGTGTCACCAACAAAACAAAGAGCAAGTTAAAACAAACACAGTCCCAATACATATCTAAAAGTGCATCAAATCAGGATTTTACAAAGTTGTACTTTAATTTTCTAATAATTTTCAGCTTACTTAGATCTATGAACTGACTCGAATCTATTACTCTCTAACACAATAAGGAAAATATAACAGCATATCACTCCAACTAAATTTGATGACATATTTAAATGTATGATTCACCCAAAAATTTTAATTCTGTCATAATTTACTCACCCTCAAGTTGTTCCATTACCTGTACGAATTTCATTCCTGTTGAACTATTTTGAATATTATTTTGAAGAATGTCGGTAACCAAACAGTTGATGGACCCCATTGACTTTGATAGTATTACCATATTAGACCATACTATGGAAGTAAATGGGATAGATCAATTTGGTTACCAACATCCTTCAAAATATCTTCTTTTGTTTAGCAGAAGAAATAAACTCATACAGGTTTGGAGTTTTTGGAATTTGCATCTCTATACCTTTAATTTTATCGATAGAGCTTCGGTACAGAGTGAAGTCACACAAAACCTGCCAAAACATGCCTGGGTCATATTTCATACTAAAATCAGACGAAGTTCTCATAAAGAGAACGAAGGGTATTTAAAATGTTTTCTTAAATAACACTTTAACTATGAGCAACTACATGTCAACTAGCCGTTATTAGAGTATTAGTAAACTGTCTACTTAATATCTGCTAACACTTTATTCTGATGCTCCTCAACAGACATTCTATAACTTTGCAACTACAAGTCTTAAAAAAAAAAAAAAAATAGTGATTTAAATTGTTCTTAACTGTCATGAAAATGTCACCATGCAGAATAGTCCTAATACTGAAACAAATTAATTAAATACAGTTTTTTTTTTTAAATATATATTTTTTCACAATATTTACAATATATATTAATATATTTCATTAAAATACACTGAATCATGACTTATAATGGGGTTATATACTGTACATGTACGATAAATCATTTAATTAACATATTATTATATTTATATTTATAAGGTTGTAAGTGTGAGTCATACATTTTATAGGTGTAATGTATCCTGTGCATGATTTCATGTGTTAAAAACATCCTGAATATAATGTCTCACGCTGATTACATGTGCTTTCTTGCAGATTTGTTCACACATGGCACACATTAAAAGCATATCAGACGCGTCTCGTCATTCACATTGATGGCATGTGAGATCATCGAGCTTATCATCTGCTTATCATTGTGATGATTGTGCGATGATGTTTCAGACAGACAGGCGTGCAGCATGGGAAAAGCAGAGCTCCTTTTTCAACCCCTGAAGTCTCACACACTCAGGCGGGCTGGTTTGCTTCTATTTCAGGGTGTTGTCAGTAAGAGCGCTGGCCTTGCACTGAAAAAGCCCGGGGATTGAATTACTCTCCCCTTCTCTCGCCGTGACCTCGTCAGAGGGGGTTAGAGAAAGAGAGGCAAAACGGGCCCCTACCTCGCCACTTCAGGCCCCCCGCTTCTTACAATACCCCGCGGGCTCTCCCAGCGTCCAGCTTTCCTCGGCTCTCCCTCCGCCATTTACACCCACTCCTGCTTAAATGACCCCGCACCGGCCCGACAGAAGGCCTGTCCCCATTAGTGCTGATTGCTGACCTGATTTTGTTTCCCTGGTGTCCCCATAGTCAGAATTTCAGCATTTGTGATCTTGTGACTTTGTTTTGAGAGAGTTAGCTTCTTTTTCTTTTCTTTTTTTCCTGCTCGAGTCTTCCTCACAGGCTTTGTGTTTCTCGACATTAGCAATTCCACAATACAAACAACAAAAGGATGAAAGCGGGACGAGGAAGAACGAGAGAACATAGCTGCAGTAAAGATAAGGGAAAAAAACATGAGGGTAGCTGCGCGCATTTCAGAGAGCCGCGAAACGCGAGTTACTCCAAATTAATTACAGCGGTTTCTCAACAATTTATCTCGCCATCTCAGCTCCTTCCAACATGACTGTTATTTTTCCTTCAATACCTCACGGAGTTCCACCTTCTCCCGTAAAAAATTCAGAAGCCCCGTTAGTCCCGTCTGGAGTCAAGGTCAGAATGCACGCATGTTGATGACAGACAAATCTCTTTCATTTTTCATGAGTTGCTTAAAGGCATAGAGCTTTTCCTGCCAAAGCAGGGCCTGCGTAATGCGCGATCATTTTCCCCCCACCTCGCTCATTATGTCAAACCGCACACGCAACACAAAGACACATATTTGCTTTGAATTGATGTTTTTGGATTCGCGGGGTACGCAGCGCTCGCTAACCACCAGAGCAAGGACGCATAAACACATCCAGGCAGTCGGCGAAGGGCAATGATGTCTAGAACTGAGGTAATTTGTGGCCCAACAAAGTGTCAACTGCCGCACAGTTCATCATTTCATACACCCTCCATATATGCATGGGCTCGTACAGTTCGCAGAATTTGACAGCTCAGATATTAGCCCAAAAATTGCTTCAAGACCTTAAACGTGAGATATTAAAGCACAGATCGGGGAGGTGCGCGAGCCCGATTCATCTTGCTGCGCCGTGGCTGACGTCCCGCCGAACTGTAGCTGTCAGATGTGACTTACTGTCTTGATTATGTGTGGAATAAACCAAACTGATCAAGACTAACGCTGTGAACAAATGACTCGAAAGTCGAGTGAGATGTTTGGCGAGGGCAAGGGGAGACTTTTCCATCTCCGTTTGATCAAATTCCGGGTGTTTACTCCGAATTGTCACATGAAATAAATTTTATCATCAGGAATTCCCAGGGTGCGCCGCGGAGCAGCTGAATTTGATTGCGCATTTCCATACAATATATTCATAATATCAAGTGCCGTTTTGTAGTTATTACATATAATGAAACCGGAGATGTACACCTGTCAGTCATTAGATCGCGGAACGTTCCGGATGCGAAGTGCCGTCTCAGAGGGTGAAATTACTCTTGGAGAGGGCCGTTCTCATTTTGAAAATCTGCTTCATGAGTCTGATGTTTGGCAGCTTCCATTTCAGCCCACGCTGGCAATGAAAAAGCATTATCCTCCTCTGAAACGCCCAGGAGGCTTTCACAATCATCTGCAAACTGAGAGTTATTCTTATTTGCCTCCAACCTGTCAGGGGCCTCCGTTATTAATGTTCATATGTCATCAATAACCTGACATTACAGCATTTTAGCGGGAAATAGTATTTTAATTGTTTGCTTTCATGCAGGTTTGCACGGTAAGTGGTGATTGACCTCAAATATTGTGATGGAACACTTCATTTTACCTTGCGTTTGACGGACCATTATTTACAGGTGAAGTTTCTACTCCGCTGCCGTCACTAAACAGAAACAAAAAAAATAAATAATAATAATTAGTGTTTGCAAACAGGTTTCCCGAATGCTCCCCTTTGTCTGCCATTGGTTGGAAAAACAGAGTCCAGCCCCAACCATAAATAAGGACCTGAAATGAGTGAATCAAACTGATAGTATGTTTTCATAATTTCAACAAATTATTTTTTAAGGTACATTAAATGACATATTATTTATATGTTTTTCTTTTTCCTTTTTTTATTGATACATTTGGCTAAAAAGTATTTTTAAATTACAAATTAATTAATTAATTATTGAAAGCTGTTTATTTAGAATTCTTAGTTCCAATTTAAATAAACTGGTTACATACAGTATAACCAGTTTATTTGAATTGGAACTAATAATTCTACAAAGAAACAAAGAAATGTTAAATAGTAAATAAATAAATACATTACTATTACTACTACTACTACTACTACTAATAATAATAATAATAATAATAATAATAAAAATACATACATACATTATATATATATATATATATATATATATATATATATATATATATATATATATATATATATATATATATATATATATATATATAAGCTTTTTAACAACAGCTTTTAGTTGTAATATTAATCAATTGGCTATATTTGCATATAAAAAAGCCAGATTGGCACTCTAAACGGCTCTGTTTGTTATGTCGGTTTCATCTGTTGTTTGTCGCAGTGCACACAAATACAAATAAAAAAGCCACAACACCAAAAGCCATTTTGGCACCAAAGGCCCTCTGACATGCAACCTTGCGGTATATCATCAACTTTTCTCTTCACCTGCTGCCTGCCTGATACCTTCGTCTTGAGGACAACAACCGTGGCAAATATTTTACATATCGCCTGTCTTTGATGCCTGAAAGGTGTGTGATTTCACATCACGGGTGATGTGTCTCCGCTTTATACGCTCCCCGCCTATGCTGCGGGACGTCCCGCCACGTGCTTTCATGTGTAGCTCGCATGCTCGAATCAAACAGGCCTCTGCGGTGGGTCGTGTGTTTGTGAGTGTGAGAGAGAACAACAGCTTCCCGTGTTCCTGTCACCATCCTGCTGTATCCGTCTCTCATGTGCCATCTGGATGGATGTTGTGGAGTTAAGACGATGGAGCAGCGAAACACACTTTCTTTCTCGCTTTCTAACTACCCGCTGTCAGTCTGCATTCTAGGACGAGCGCGTGAACGTGTCTGGCAGCGATTGTGGTGTGGAGGAGACGCTCATGTGGTGAAGAGGAACTCACAATGAAGATGGATTAATAAGTAGATTTTTACATTTTTTAAAAGAAAAAAATGAGAGTGGTGCTTACACATGAATAAGTGGCTGCCATGATGCTGTGCATGCTGCTATGCAGTTACTTTGGTGTTCTGGGTGGTTGTTGGGTGCTTGCTTACTATCCCAGGTCAAAAGAGTCCATCTCATGGTCTCTATAACAAAGATCAACAATTAGCAATTGCAATTTTCACATTAATTGATACAGTTATACATACGGAAAATTGAGCATTTACACACACACATACATTTTATGGGGACTTTCCATAGACATGATTTTTATATTGTACAAACTGTATATTATATCCCCTAATACTAACCCTACCCATCACAGAAAACTTTCAGCATTTTAAAAAAAAAATTAACACTATTTCAATGGTCCACTTTTGACATTCTATAAAACCATAAGTAACTTTGCAACTACATGTCAAATAATTGCCTAGTTCTGGCATGAAATTCTAGATGGTGCAGGCTGATATGTCTTTAACTCATTTGTGACAACCACTTCATTATCTACATAGCGCAGCTGATTGGTTGCTGCATCATCAGGGGCCAATGAGCTGCGGCTCAAAACTCAAACAAATCCGGGTAGTGTTGCTGTTAGCTGCTGTTCAGAAACCCTCCACGTTCCCCAGCTCCACCTGTATAGATATGTACAGCAACAGCAGCATTGCAGATCTATTCCACCAAGACCAAATACATTAACATTGCCATATCCATTACCATGCCAATCTCTATTACCATACCAATCTCCCGAGAGCTGTCATGACAGAACTATCATTACTAGATTTAGTAAAATAAGTTGACATGAAGTTGCAAAGTTGCTTATAGATAGGTGCTTATAGAAAGTGGACTACCAAAATAAAGTGTTACGAGCAATTTAGAGACTGGACCTCTTGATAAACTGATAAATTGTAAGCAGATACCCGTGTTATGGGATATTCTGGTCCATTGATATTGCTCAGTTCCCTCTTTCAATGTAAGAGATTTTTTTCTCCTGATTTATTGCCTGCCTGGCCAAAACTGTGAATCAGATTGCTTAGAAAGGTAACATCTGTCCTCAACCCGATGACCATGGATTGATGCTTAATATTTGACTCTGTATTAAATAACCCTGAGTATGAGCGAGTAATATTGATGCTTGCCATATATATATATATATATATATATATATATATATATATATATATATATATATATATAATATATATATATAATATATATATATATATATCAAACTACACTAATTATGCAGCACATAGTCTCTCACAAACATACTCAGATAATGATTTCCTCCCTCTCTCCTTCCCAACCCTAAAAAAAAGGAATAACTTAATCATTTCTGAATGTTTAAATAGTCTAATTGACTTAATCCTCTGTATTTGGGCAACATTATTAAACGCGAGAGGCAGAAATACACAGGCAGACTGTTATTGACTGAAAGTCCCCGTGCAGCTTTTCAGGTGAATCGATCGCATGTCTCTCAGGCAAGTTTGAATCATACTAAACCTTTGACTGACAAAACTTCTCCCCATTGAAATGCAGTTGAAAACTACCCTCTATTGATTCCCATCTTGATGAATGGAGAAAAATGGGAGGAAAGCAAATCTCTCCCTTTCTCTCGCTCGCTCTCACTCTCTATCATCACGTTCTTCACTTAACCCACTCAAACTGAGCTCCTCAATCGCACTCGAAAACAATGAATGGAGAAATGCTGCAATGTTGTGGTAGAGTTTCTGGCTGCTTGAATTTCATCCACAGTTCCACAAGTGAGCGCTCATTGAAACTGATTATCGTTGCATTGATTACCTGACATCAGTGAGCATGCACAAATAAGACATCAACCGAACAGATATTAGACATGCCCACACAACATCCTTGTTAGTAACACTCTAAAAAAAATGCTGGGTTGTTTTAACCCAATTTTGGGTCAAATATGGACAAACCCAGCCATTGGGTTACATTTTTAAATTAAATTTGTAACCCGTTATTTGAGTTTATCCATATTTGACCCAAAATTGATTAAAACAACCCAGCATTTTTTAGAGTGCAATAATGTTACTGCAAGTTGTTTATAACAGATTGTTAAAGTGATATAAAGTGATATTTATGTCTGGAATGCATTCAGGTAGTTGACATCCTACAACAAAAATTATTTAAACATCATTTTGCCAATTCCTTCCAATAATTACGCTTGAAGTTTTAATTTAATTAATATTATTAATTCATATTATTCATAATAAATAGTATCTAGAATATATACACACTACAACTCAAACGTTTTGAATATAAGTCTCTTCTGCTCGCCAAGGCTGCATTTATTTGATAAAAAAAAACAGTAAAAACTGTAATATTCTGAAATATTATTCAAATTTAAAAGTTAAATTTTGACCAGTCTTCAGTGTCACATGAACTTTTAGAAATCATTCTGCAGTGTAGGAATGAATTTGTTCCTACAATCTTGAGGTTCATAAAACATTAGTTTAATGTTAATAATATCCTAAGAAATGGTTAAGTCTAATTTCATGTTATCTGCAAGAAAGACTAAAATTTCATCTGACATGCATTTGGCCGCCTGCATGAATCTATTAATGCATTTGTGGCCCATCTAACTGCTACACACTGGTTTAAACTGCAGTATTCTGTGTGAGCAATGAAAGCCACTCACTCTCTGTCTCCACTGAGAGAGAGAGAGAGAGAGAGAGAGAGAGAGAGAGAGAGAGAGAGAGAGAGAGAGAGAGAGAGAGAGAGAGAGAGAGAGGAGAGAGAGAGAGAGAGAGAGAGAGAAGAGAGAGAGAGAGAGAGAGAGAGAGAGAGAGAGAGAGAGAGAGAGAGAGAGAGAGAGAGAGAGAGAGAGAGAGAGAGAGAGAGAGAGAAGAGCCGGGGGGATCTGAACCCCCGCTGCTCAGGTCCTTCAGAGAGGCCTCGGGGGCCGTGTTTCAGTCCAGCCCGGGGGCCCCGAGTCCCAGCCACGCCTGCAGGGCACTGGGTTTGTTTGTGGTGGAAGAGGAGAGGAGAGTGTGACAGCATTTCTCTCTTCCATTTCTACAGATGTGCTCTGATGCTCTTACATAATGAGAAGAGGCAGAGGAGAGAGCTGGCACTGGCTTTTTCCTCAAGGCATGAAACTATGCTTCAAGGATGCTTGTAAATAAAATGATAATTGCACTGAAACTTTTGCTTTCATTTGCTTTTTTGAGAGTAACTTTTTATTGCTATTATTATAATAACTATTTGAATTACGAATATTGCATCAGTCTTTGCACATCACTTCATTTTTTAATAAAAGGCAAGTATATTTGAGTAGTATAATGCAAAATGCACAATGAAGTATGTGAGTTTCTCAAGCTGTAATGTCATCAAATGGAGTCACTCTTAACACCCTGAGGTTCCCCCGGGCCAAAAACACTACCCCACGAACAAACACACACACACACACACACACGGTCAAGGTCACACTAGAGACCAGCCGTGTGTTACCTAGGACCAGAAAAGTGATGTCACACAAGTCGGGACAGAGATTTTAAAATGTTCAGTGTGCGCTAGAATTCCACACGCAGCCATAGACATCCATCTTAGTGTCATTAATATTTTCAGTCATTACTGTAACAGCCCTGTCTCTATATGAGAGACAGACGAAGGATAAAAAAGTAACAATTCGCCAAGCAAAAAAGAGGAGAAAGTTAATGGTAAAAGATTACAAAGACAAAAATAGTTTTGTTAAAAAATTGTTTTGAATAACATGTCATGATTTGTTCACAATAAGACCAGAACATGCATTAAAGTCCCCCTTTGGTGAAAATCAAGTTGATCATGTCTATGTGGTGTTTTAATATGCTTTAAGACAAACCATGTGCTAATTCATAAGTCAGCACCATTGCTTAGAATTTTCTCTTTAAAACTCCAGTGAACCAATCGCTGGTGTTTCTGACATCACAAGGTGACCAATCAGAACAACGTGTGATCGTCAACAAGTGGATCTCTGAGCTCCTTTGAGTGAGTGGAGGCGGGGCCCATTTGCATATTCATAGAACCGGAAATACTAAATGAGGCAAAGGTTCAGAGTTACATTCATGCTATTTTAAAGCAATACATTTTTTTTCAAGGAAAAAACGTTTAAATATGTCATTTTGGTGATCAAAGATGATATTCTAAGATTTAGAAAATGTTTAAGGAATACAATTATTGACTACAGGGGACTTTAAGAAAGCAAAATGGGTCAATTTTGACTTCATGTTGACTTTAATAATAAAAAGCGGGGAGGCAACCAAATCATCTGCACGACACATGAGACGGGGTGTGTAATAAAATAATTACGGCCTCTACGATGGTAATGGTCCATGCGTTGAGTCAGCAAAATTTCAAGCCTTTTTAATCAACCCCGAACAAACGTTGTAAACTGCCTACACCACGCCACTGTCAATGTTTATTAAATCCCCAGTCACTGAATTTTAAATATTCCCACAAATTGAAGCAGAAAAACTAATATTTCAGTCACTCCGAGAAACATTAATATATTGGTTGCCACATGCCCTTTGCATTCACAAGAGCAATTACGGACCCCGGCGTAGGCAGGAGAGTAATGAGACAGAATAAATATTTTCTCTTTCTTCTTCAGCCACCCGTGTAAGCGGAGCGCAGAGAGAGGGCCGCCGCGGATGACAGACGTCTGAAGCGAACACCCGGGAAATATATATCAAAGTCAGACTCATAATTTATGTAATGACATTTGCTTGGCCACTGATTAGCTGCCTTATCAACCTCGGTAATAAAGGAGACCTAACCCCCAAGTTTATCATTCATTTATCAGCAGTCGTTTTGAATAATATCACAGGATTGTAATGTAATCATTATGCGGCGTGGAGAGCGCGGACTGAGGGGGTGTCACGGACTGTCATAGTTCACGCCTCTTAATTTGCCTTCGCTCTCCGACGCCTGGGACAAATTGAGTCAACAGTACAAAAAAAAAGACGCGGACAAATAAAAAGGCGTATCAGAGGACCGGATCTCGAGGGCCGATAGACAGCGGAGGATGACGTAGGAAATGTTAAATACAAACTGGAGGTTGCAGCCAATCAGATGCGACAAAAAGGGAGGGATGATTCATATCAAGAGCCAATTAAAAGCTGAAAGGAGTGAGGGAGTTAGAGCTTTCGATAGTATAAGGACTATCCAAATCTGTATCCAAAGTTAGTTACACATTTGTTTTCTTTCTTTCTTCTATAAAATGAAAAAACAAATAAATGTAACAATCGATAGGCTAGATGCTACAGATATGGAGGGAAAATGATCAGAGACGATCATTTAAAAGCTGAGAAGAGGGAGGGGCCAATTATTCAAGAAAGTGTCTGCTGAACGAATAAATAAAACAAAACAAATAAATAATTGGACGATGCTACCAAAATAAATGTGAGGAGCCAATTAGAAGCCGCGAGGACTGTGAGGGAGGGCCATATCAGTATTTTACAGTGAGACACGTTGAATCTGCTCAAGACAGCAAACAAAAAAATGGATAAAAATTCTCATTGACACAAAACAAATAAACAAACAAACCTCAAAAGCAGCATTTTGTCTTCTTGTCATATCAAAAGCCCATGAAACCTATAAAGACTCCATAAAGTGAGGCTGACATGTTTTTCAAACTTTTCCACCTACGGATCAGATGACACACGGAATAATGGAGAGCGCAGGCAATATGATTGTTACACAGCACTTATCCATTTTCCCAGATATGATGGATTTTGTGCATCTGAAGTGAGAGGAATGAAAGAATATGAGAAATTATGGCGGCTCCAAGAACGCAGCGACGGTAAATGTAATTTGATCGACACAAATTACGGCTGGCATGTCGGGGGTTTCATCTAGTCCTCCAGTAATATTCCTGTCAGAAATCTCATATATCCTTTCCCATAAAACACTGTGTTTATTTATTCTCTCTCACTTGCACACGTACACACGCTCGCTCTGTCTCTCATTCTCTCAAATTGCAGGATATTACATTTGTTTTGCTGCCGTTGGAGGGATAAACCGTGTCTTGAAGTGTGTAGTCGCATGTCACGGATGCAATAAGGCACTAGTCAAAAGTGCTGATGAAAAGAGCGCATCGCATTTTCCCTTTAACTCCCTTTAGAATCAATATAATCACATATCTACATATAGTGAAGCGCAGATTTATCATCTTCTAGTGTTCTTTTAAATCAGATTTTTGTTTTCTTTTAAAAAAAAACACAGCCTTAAGAAAAAAAAAAAAAAAGTTTTGCAAATTTCAAGGAGACATTTACACAGGATGCATTCCTGAATTCGTAGATGACATGGCTCAAAAAGTTGAGCTTTTTATTGTTAAAACACTCATGGCGCAGTTTGCTGAGAAAACAGCTGAAAAAAAATCTATCAAGCCTGTTTAGATTTTTTTTTTTTTTACCTATTCCCTAGCCTGAAGCCCTAGCCCTAGCCTTTACATTGTAGGTAAGAGAAATCGAAAACCGAAACGACCGCGGAAATGGGAAACGAGACACGGAATGCAATTCGCTCTGTTATGGAGAACATTCCGGGGTTTTTCAAACTGAAGCCAGAACAAGAAGAGTGTATTTCGCTCACATCATCAAGTGTTTACAGCAGGTTTACAGTGGAAGTTCGATCATAGATTTGAGTTCGATGCATGATGTCTGTGGTTCGATGCGGCCGTGTTGGCGCATAACATACGTCATAAATAAACTTATCTGATTGGCTTACGGGTAACCAATGATTTTAAACTTCAGACAAGCGACCCCTAGCGAGAGAGAAAACCTATTATGCTATTCCAGACTCTGTGTACGAAGCAAAGTGAAGTAGCAGAGTCTGGTATTACCAGGCTACCTATTCCCTGCCATTGACAGAATTTTCTGTCTTTCTGTGCTTCCACTGTTATACGGTAGGTGGTGCTATTATGCGAAAGAGTAGAGAAGCTCCGGATCAAAACACACACAAAAAAGGAACAGAAACAAGCGATAAAAGCATTGCTTATGCACCTTCTTTGAAAAAAAAATGCGATTTTATCAGCTTTTTTTTTTGAATGTACAGATAATAACAAAATGTTCAGATAATAAACAAAATATTCTTTGTGCCATGCAATTTTTGTGAAAATTATCAAAAACGCTGGCGGGGAAAGAGTTAAAAAGTCCGAAAGTAGGCCTATATTTAAAGCATACAATAATTTTTGTACACTGAGCATACATACTCTTACATACTGTTAGCAGCAAGTAAAAATAGCAACAAATAGAATCTTGTTTTCGCTAGGACTGGGTATCGTAACAAAATTTTCGATACCGATACCTTGACTTCGATACCGGTTCCTGAACGATACTTTTTTTGATAGCAATTTTATGAAATCCGTTTTAACAATATTACGTAATCTAAAAAAAAACTTTTTCAGTTTGTTGACATTTTTACACTTTTAATATTTTGAGTCTGTAAAAAAGCACCAATGCTAAAGTTTTCTATGTTTCTTAATCATTTAACAACATGTAGCCTATTCTTTACTCCAATGAGCTCTGCCTTAGCTTAATGGATTGTTTAACAATGAAACTGAATGAAAATTAATTGAAATGCATTACACAGTCACCTCTGATAACAGATCACTCTAAATTGTAATTTAAACACATGTATTTTCTGTAAAGCTGCTTTGAAACGATATGTATTGTGAAAAATAGGCTACTGGGGTGCGGGATATATGCCTCGCGCTCAGCACGCATAAAGCTTGCCCCAAAGCACTGGCAAAAGACAAAATGTGTATCGAACTCGATACCCAGCCCTAGTTTTCGCAAAGTGAAAATATGTGTAAATTGAAGAAATGTTTTATTTATACTTAACGTTAAAAAAAAATGTGAGCAGAAGTGGGTGGAGTAAAATAAAAAAAAAAAAAAGCCTTTGCCAACAAGGTTAATTGCACTCAGTGTAAACGGACACTTCCCTTATTATATGAGAAAAATTCTTCAAAATTCATAATCAGTAAAACCTTTTAATTCTTAATTCTTTTTTTGGGAGTAAAATCAGCAGTAAACATTCATTGTCAGTCTGTTCTTATGAAACCTGGGAGGTCGTATCACAGGAGGGCATCCTAAACATCTGGAGCCACGGAGGAAGTGGAGCTCTGTAAGTCTGTCAGCGCTTTAACCAAACACACAAGAGGAAAACCCAACGAGAATAACAAACCAACCCGTCTTACAAAACCACACCGAACACAATAAAATACCTCCACAATAAACGGAAGGGCGACTGGAATACACAATAAGATGGAATCATCCATTGAGCATAAAGAGAAAAAAAACAATAGGATCTGGAAGCTTTGCACATAAAGTCCAAGAACACCACTAATTTTACACCTCAGTGTCCTTAAGGACATTTCCTGTTGTTTCCGATGCTTCGCGGTCTGTCAGACAGCCGGAATCATGGGAAGAGCGGCGAGTGGCGCTGGGGCCACATTGGAGAATTTCACCAACAAACGGTGAGATAGTGTAAGGCAAGAAACAAATCTCAATTTCAGCAGAAGAGCAGGGTGTGTGTGAACGTGCTCTTATTACCCCAGTAGAGGGGGCTCCTCGCTCTAAATCAATAATAATGACGGTGATTAATGAAGGGAGATTCTCAGGCTGTGGAAGTCTGTCTCCGTCCCCTACGGAAGATTCAGACTCCTATCGGATCCTCCAAAGTGCTAAACCACCAAATCCTCTTGCAACGGCTTGTCAATTCAACAGGGACGCCAGCTTCATCTTACACCCTCCAACAGACACTCATAAACACACAGAGACAAACTCACACACTTATTGGGCTATGAAAACACACTTTCTCTTTTCATCACTGGGAATTTTTTTAAGTATTCAGAATCCGCTTTCCAAAAAAACGCTATCACCAATTATCACATGGCTAAATCATCATTTTTCCTTCATATTTGTCCTCTCGTCTTCAGTCTAATAGGAAAGAAAACCCTTGTGCTCAGCCTTTTGTTGCCAAGATTGTTATACATTACCATGCTTTTCACATTAATAAATCAGATCTGGTTTTATTACGGTATGCTTTAATGATATTTATATAATCTCTCTTTACCGTGGCCTGTAAATAGGACAGTAGCCCAAGGGTGAGTCTTCTCAGAGGGCCGTGTTACGAGATGAACATCACAATGGGATTCATCTTCAATTGTCCTCTTGAGCCCTAATATTGGAATATGCAAATATATCATGCAAAAGATTAAATATCACTTACAATGCTTTCATTTTCATATTGTATAATGTAATGGCTTTAGGACTGAATTTAAGAGATTTATTTACAAATCTTAATTCCAAATAAAATTCCAAATATGCAAACATTTAAAACCTTTAAAATATTTTGCTTACAAATTGTGCTTGTCCTGCCTTAAATGCCATGCGGTTTTATACTTTTTTATTTTAAATCATATTATTGAGTAAAAAACAAAAATGAGGGTCACTTTAATCTTTACTTTACTACGGTTACTGTAAAATGCAATAGCATATTTAAAGAAAACAAGAATGATTGACACACACACACACACACACACACACACACACACACACACACACACACACACACACACACACACACACACAAACACACACAATAACTTTATGATTCTCACTTTGTCTTGGTTTTGGGCAATTTGCATGTAACGGACAGGTTTTGTGTGCCCATATGGTCATGTGATCATCAGATACGTCAAAGACGACACACGGGAATTTTGACCAGAGCTGCTCCTTTAAACTCAGCATGATCCTTCATTATATACAGCCTGTCTGAATCAGCATCAGCTGAAAAAACTGAATTCACACATGTACAGACTATATCAAAGTATTTACTTCCCTTTATAAAGTATACCACACCCAAAAATGTAAATAATATCATAATTTACTTACCACCATGTTATTCCAAACTGGTATGAACTTATTTTTTTCTGTGGAACACAAAAGATGATAGATATAAAACATAGTACAACCAGTACAGTGTGTGTACTCAAACATCTATTTAGAGAATTTAGGTTGAACTGTGAGATACGGCTACACACACAAGGTCAATGTAATCTGAATAACATGTGCATCACAAACCTAGTGAATCGATGTACTTGTCAAAACAGATATACATTAAACATGAAAAAAAAAGCCTCATAGCGCAAACAGACCACTGTAAAAACCAGGGATATATACATTCCTCATAGGTAAAGGAATGTAAATTAGAGGACGGTGTGTAGGCCTTCAGAAATGCCAGAGATAAAGGGTAAAATGTCACTTCGATTTAAAGAGAGGACAGTTAGCAGTTCATTAAAGGGAGGGCCATATTGCGCTACGGAGGCCTGCTGGCAACCTCCCCGATCTGGGCCACTCACAGCCCGTCCAGATGGCATGAGAATCCGTGCGGAGTTTAAAAAGATCTTAGAGAGGGTGGCAGCGTGCTTCCCCTGCCCGTCACTGACATGTGCAGCTTGCCAGAGCCTAGAGTTTCTCTTCTCCTCTCTCTCCTCTCTCTCTCTCTCTCTCTCTCTCTCTCTCTCTCTCTCTCTCTCTCTCTCTCTTCCTCTCTCTCTCTCTCTCTCTCTCTCTCTCTCTCTTCTCTCTCTCTCTCTCTCTCTCTCTCTCTATCTCTCTCTCTCTCTCTCTCTCTGCAAAGTGTCATCGCCTGAGTGGGAATATGCTCGTACTAAAGAGCTGTTGGAAATGCTGATTTATGAGCACTGAAATGTATTCTGCTAGTTAGTATGGAGATCAGTGCTGAAGACGATTAGTACAGACATTGTCTCTGCTAGGAAAGCAAATATCACTGTATCACTGGAGGAAGTCCACATTCAATCTGTGCTGCCAACTGCTATTTAACGAAATATGCCACATAAACAGCCGTTGTTTATCGTAATGCAATAAGAAGAGTTTTTCAGCCCAGTGTTGGGGAGTAACTAAATAAAAGTAGAGATGGTGCTAACTACAGTGTGTTCAAAACAGCGTATCTTACTCAGTGAAGCAATACTTTAGATGCATCGCTGGATTTTGTTGGAAGGGGCATTAAAATAAGCGTCAGCTATTTAGCATTAAAAAGTCAAATTCATTTAGACTGTCGTTCAGCAGTTCATATAATTGAAACAGTTCAAACACATAAAACAATATTTTTATCACTGCATGATATATTACTGTAATACATTATTATTCAGTAAAATATGTTTATATAACTAAAACACACAAAATAAATTGTTATATTTAATAAATTAGTATTATTGATATCATAAATTGTATTAATTATTATATTTATTAAGGTTATATAATTTAGAATTATATATATATATATATATATATATAAATTATGTATATATATATAGCTTGTAACTTGGCAAATTATTAAGTAACTTCTGCAACACTGACACATTTGTATTTTATGGAGAACATTGACTATAAGCGGATATTACTGTACATTAGCTTTGTATGCAGGAAAGATTTCTGGAAGGTTCTCTCTCTCTCTCTCTCTCTCTCCTCTCTCTCTCTCTCTCTCTCTCTCTCTTCTCTCTCTCTCTCTCTCTCTCTCTCTCTCTCTCTCTCTCTCTCTCTCTCTCCTCTCTCTCTCTCTCTCTCTCTCTCTCTCTCTCTCTCTCTTCCTCTCTTCTCCTCTCTCTCTCTCTCTCTCTCTCTTCTCTCTCTCTCTCTCTCTCTCTCTCCTCTCTCTCTCTCTCTCTCTCTCCTCTCTCTCTCTCTCTCTTTTCTTGCAGGGCTCCTGAGGGTCCTGGACTCCAGTACTGGAAGGTTACATTTATTCAGGTGAGTTCTAGGGTCAAGAAAAAAAAGTGTGAAAAATTTTTTTGGCAAAAAACACAACCCCCCCACATACACACTAGATAGATGCATGTTGCATTTTATTTAATAAAACAGCGCAGTCTCATCCAAGAAGTCATATATTGACGTCTTGGGACGTCTTTTGACCATACGTCAATATCCGCCTTTTTAGGGTACCCTTAAACGTCGGTTAGATGACGTTATCGGATCCTAACTCTACCCCAGACCTAAACCTACCCCTAAACCTACCCCGTCACCTAACTGACGTTAAAGGTAAAGCGTCAGTTGTATGACGTCCCAGGATCGTCATATAACCGACGTTTAAGGGTACCCTAAAAAGGCGGATATTGACGTATGGTCAAAAGACGTCCCAAGACGTCAATATATGACTTCTTGGGATGAGACTGTGTTAAATAAAAACACCATTCTAAAAAAATATGGTTATATTTTAGAAGTCTTTCAATTATCAGAATTACTTATTACATTATTATTTCAAATTTGATGAAAGATTTGTGTCCTTGTTACATGTACCTACTATAGAGTGCATTAGTACCCGCCCACTTTTTCAGTGGCGTTGGTTACGGAAGAATTTTTCCATTCATTTCTCCCATTTAAAAAAGAAAAGTAAAAAAAGTAAAAAAAAAAAAAAAAAAAGGATTTTAAAAATATTTTGTTAAAGAGTTATAAGCCATAAGGCAAGTTTATATTTTTGTTGGATTTTCAAATATATTTTTGCTTCAAAGTAACAAAGACCTTTACTGAGGGAAATAACTACAATCCCACGAAGCACTGAGAACAGCATTATTGAATTAAAAATGGAGAAAAAAAACTACTCATTTAAAAAAAATGTTGATAAGTTTATAAGGCTACATTTATATATATTAAGTTATCATGAACAATTCTCTATGGAGAAACTAATGGAATTTTTACTTCTGGAATCAGACAGTTACACTTTTTAGTAATAACAGTAAATTATGAAAAATGACATCCAACTAACTATAAAACAAACCCTAACCCTATATTAAGTATACATGTTGTTAATTAAAATGACTCCATACATAAAAGCAGAATTACACTCTAACAAGGAGACATTTAAATAAAGGGCAACCATAACTTGATGTGAAAAGTCTTTCAGGAATGTGAGGAGAACCGCAGATTTCCCCATAATGACAGCAATCTTCTTAAATATTAGGTTAAACATTAGAAACACATATCTGGGCTCAATATATGTATCAATCATATTATGGATTTGTCAAATTAAATGCTCATATAGCAGAGTCAGATTGACCAAAAATGCTCAAGGAACATAAAACATGACAAATTACACGAGTTTATGTCCCAGCAGACCTGCATGATTCACTGCTGGACTTGACCACTTCAGCAATAAGGCGGAAAACACAGTTATAACAGATGGCCTGACACACCATAACCCAAAACCCTCAAAAGTGTGGGCTTATCTGTCATGCTCGGAGTTCTGGATATTGACTCTAAAAGCCAGCAAACTTTAGCCGACGTCTCCATGGCTTACAAGAAGTTGCTTGAGAAATGAGAAAGCAAATATTACGCTTGCCTACTTTTTTTTTTTTTCCCCCAAAGTGTATGATCAAACTTTTTGTGAATATATGACCTCACTCCTTTTGACTTAATGACCTTTGCAGCTCGGATCCCTTTGGGCCATAACACTATCACTCGTAAATATACAGTACAGAAAGATTTGCTCTTGGAAGAATCAGTCTTTTCCTCCCTAATAATGCTTGTGCCTATGAGCTTGGACTCTTTGACTCTGGCAGGGCATGGTTGGAGGGCCGGTATCTAATTGATCTCCTTAACCTGTATAAATAGTTTGTGTGTTCGGCGGTCACAGCGCCATGCACGGTAGCAAGTGGGAATTAATAACAAAATCACTGTGGGGGTGGATGAACTGACAGCTAGCGAGTCCTTCGAATCGGCCCAGCTCATTTCTCCGGTACCTGCTGACCTCCGAGGCGCTGCCTGCCATCATTTACAGTATCGGACCTGAATTATTTATGTCACGTTCCCTCTGCTGAGAGGAAATCAATGCAGGTGGTCATTCCGTTTGTGCATCCTCTCCATGGCCATTATTCCGGACTCACAGGCCGTCATCGTTCCCTCGCAATCATGGTCTTATTGAAGGGCTATGTAACAAAGAGATGAACACAAGAAAACCACAAAGCCAATAGTATTGCAAAAACCGTTTACTATTTCAATATATTTTAAAATATAATTTACTGCTGAGATGCAAAGCTGCATTTTCAGCATCATTACTTCAATCTTTTTCCTTTAGAAATCATTCTAATATGCTGATTTGCTGCTCAAGAAAAATAATTTTATTGTTATTATCATTGTTGAAAGCAGTTGTGCTGCTTCATAGTTTTTACTCATATTCATATGAGTCTTTGATGAATAGAACATACAGAAACACAGGATTTATTTGAAATAGAAATCTTTTGCAACATTACAAATGTATTTACTATAACTTTTGATCAGTTTAAAGGGATAATTCACCCAAAAATGAAAATTTCTCTTTTTCTGTTAAACACAAAAGAAGATATTTTGAAGATTGTTGGTCACCAGACAGTTGACAGTAGCCATTGATTTCTATAGTAATATAGACATTGAAAGGTTTTTCTACATTGAAAATCAATAGCTACCTTCAACTGTGTGGTTACCAACATTCTTCAAAATATCTTCTTTTGTGTTTAAAAGAAGAGAGAAAATCGTACAGGTTTGGAACAACTCAAGAGTGAATAAATGGTGACAGAATATTAACTTTTGGGTGAACTATCCCTTTAATGCATCATTGCTGAATAAAAGTATTAATTTATTATTACATTATTACAATTTGGTTTGCTGACTTTCTATCAGATCTCTTGGTCAACGTCAATAAAGCATTAATTGTTGGAGATTTTAACATAGACGTAGATAATTTAAATGATGCGTTAGGGGCTGCGTTTACAGATTTATTAAACTCCTTCGGGGTCAAGCAAAACGTCACCGGACCAACTCATCGTCTTAATCATACACTCAATTTAATTATATCATATGGAACCGATCCAACCGATATAGATATCATTCCACTAACTGATGATGTCACTGACCATTACATGGTAACTTGCATACTACGTACTGCTGTATTATGTCATGCTGCGCCACGTTATCGACCAGGTAGAACAATTCTTCCATCCACCATAGATAATTTCTCAAATAGCTTATCTGATCTGTCTCAGCTGCTGCCTGAACCCAAACAAACAGATGAACTAGACGAATTAACTAGCACTATGAGCACCATTCTCTCTAGAACATTGGATATTGTTGCACCCATTCGATTAAAAAAGGTCAGAGAAAAAAGTATAGCACCATGGTACAATAATACTACGTATGTTTTAAAGAGAGAAACCCGTAATTTAGAGCGTAAATGGAAAAAAACTAATTTAGAGGTCTTTAGAATCGCGTGGAAAGACAGTATGTCACGTTATAAAAAGGCCCTTAAAACAGCCAGGGCTGAGCACCTCAGCAAATTAATAGAAAACAACCAAAATAATCCAAGGTTTTTATTTAATACCGTGGCTAGACTAACAAATAAACAGAAGTCGTCTGAACAAAATACCTCGTTACAGTTCAGTAGTAATGATTTCATGAACTTTTTCACCGAGAAAATTGAAAGCATCAGAATCAAAATCGTAAACGTTCAATCTTTGCCCGCGCCTTATAATTCAGCCGCAATTATCACCCCACAAGAACAATTACAATGCTTTACAACCATAGAACAAAAAGAGTTAAATAAACTTATCACTTCATCTAAAACAACAACATGTTTATTAGATCCTATACCAACTAAACTACTGAAAGAAGTGTTACCTATAGTGGAAGAGCCTCTTCTCAATATTATTAACTCGTCTTTATCTTTAGGTCATGTTCCAAGAACATTCAAGCTGGCAGTTATAAAACCTCATATTAAGAAACCACAATTAGATCCAAATAACCTAGCAAATTACAGACCCATTTCGAATCTTCCATTTATGTCAAAAATATTAGAAAAAGTTGTGTCCGCTCAACTCGGCTCTTTCTTGCAAGAAAACGACATCTATGAAAAGTTTCAGTCTGGATTCAGGCCACATCATAGCACTGAAACTGCGCTTGTTAGAATCATAAATGATCTACTTTTAGCTTTGGACCAAGGCTGTATCTCAGTACTAGTTTTACTTGATCTTAGTGCTGCGTTCGATACTATAGATCACACAATACTCTTAGATCGACTACAAAATTACACTGGTGTTCAAGGACAAGCATTAAGCTGGTTCAGGTCATACTTATCTGACCGCTACCATTTTGTCTACTTAAATGGAGAAAAATCGATCATGACTTCGGCAAACCATGGAGTGCCGCAGGGATCTGTGTTAGGCCCTTTATTATTCTCAATATATATGCTGCCACTTGGTAATATTCTAAGGAAACATGGAATTAGTTTCCATTGCTATGCTGATGACACTCAAATATATATTTCATCACGGCCAGATGAATACGCTAAATTATCCAAATTGACAGATTGTGTTAAAGATATAAAAGATTGGATGACGCGTAACTTTCTTTTATTAAATCCAGATAAGACAGAGGTAATACTTATCGGTTCTAAAAACCGTCTACAAAACCTTTCACAGCACGACTTTAACATAGTAGGATGCCCTGTTACTTTATCCGCTACAGTAAAAGACCTGGGTGTTATATTAGACTGCAACCTGTCTTTTGAAAAGCATATTTCATATGTTACAAAAACTGCCCTTTTCCACCTTAGAAACATTGCTAAGCTACGTAATATGCTATCTGTTTCTGATACAGAAAAGTTAGTTCATGCATTCATGACCTCGAGACTAGATTACTGTAATGCTTTATTAGCTGGTTGTCCTGCATCCTCAATAAACAAGCTACAGTTAGTCCAAAATGCAGCCGCTAGAGTTCTTACTAGATCAAGAAAACATGATCATATAACACCAGTTTTATCATCACTTCATTGGTTACCTATAAAGTTCCGTATTAATTACAAGGTATTGCTTTTGACCTATAAAGCTCTAAATGGTTTAGCTCCAGTCTATTTAACGGATCTTCTATCGCCTTACAATCCATCGCGCTCTTTAAGATCACTAAATTCGAGGCTTCTGGTCATTCCTAGGATATCCAGATCCACCAAAGGAGGGAGAGCATTTTCACATCTAGCTCCGAAGCTCTGGAATAGCCTTCCTGATATTGTTCGTTGCTCAGACTCGCTCTCCCAGTTTAAAACTAGACTAAAGACGCATCTATTTAGCCAGGCATTCATCTAAATTTTTATCTTACAGTTACTGTAAATTCGGCCTCTAGTTCATAAACGCCAGAGGAGAACTGGCCCCGACTGAGCCTGGGTTCTCCCAAGGTTTTTTTTTCTCCATTGGGTGATCTGATGGAGTTTTAGGACACCATTGGGTCACTTGATGGAGTTTTTCGGTTCCTTGCCACTGTTGCCTTTGGCTTGCTCAGTTAGGGATATTCAAATTAATTAAACAATCATACCATTGATCAGCTCTACCAAACTTGGATGTCCTTTTTGGATGTCCAGTAATAAACAAACATTGTTGAGTTGTTTTGATTGATACTGTAAAGCAGCTTTGATACAATCTGTATTGTGAAAAGCGCTATATAAATATATTTTACTTGACTTGACTTGACTACAATTCTTATTACAAAGAAAGTCTGATCCCAAGCTTTTGAATGGTAGTGTATAGATTCACATAAAGGGCCCTATCTTGCACCCAGCGCACGATCTGAAACGCAAGTGTCAAAGCACAAAGCGCAAGTAACTTTGTGGGCGGGTCTTGGGCGCTGTTGCTATTTTCCCGGCAGGATAAATGCCTCTTGCGCCTGGCGCAAATCTAAAAGGGGTTGGTCTGAAGTAGCTTCATTATTCATAGGTGTGGTTTGGGCGTAACGTGAAATAAACCAATCAGAGCGTCATCCAACATACCCTTTAAGAAAAGGTGCGCATGTTGCATGGCGGATTGTTATTATTATGGCGCATTTACCAGGCGTGCGCCAGGAGCTGTTCACAGCCGAGGAGATCGTTGTTCTCGTCAGGGCCGTAAAAGAAAGAGAATTGACATTGGGGATGGGACAAACCCACCCAAATCAATAGAAAAAAATATGAGAAAGCTCAACTTAACTGGTAAGCTAAAGAGTAAGGTTTTTAATGTACTTACATTATGGTAAAGGTGATTTCGCAGTCTTCAGATTTTTTTTTCCTAGTTCTTGACGGACAAAATAATTTGTCAGATGTCCTTATATACATATGTGTCTTGCCACTATTGGGCAAACAGGTCTGATCCGTCATTACTACAATTTGCCTGAAAAATTACCAGTATACACTGGTAAATGTGTAAGCTAGATTTATGCCTATTTTTTTCACATCTTCATGGACACCACAATGATTTCCCTCGTGTGGTAATATTTGTCCTTGTTATAATGTATGATTTGCAAAAATAAAAACTGCTGCATCTGTGTTGATGAGAGAATCAAAGTGTATGCGCGTTGTGCACCCGTTACATTATGGCCAAGCACGCACGCTTAAAATAGCATTATGAACAACGCGCAACGCGCCACTGACTTTAGACCAGGTTTTTTTTTGGTCAGTGGCGCAATTGTTTTCTGGAAGTGCAAAATAGCACTAGGGAATGTTTGCGCCGAAACACGCCTCCTTTTTGCGCCGACCCGCCCAGGGAGCGCAAGTTCATTTCCTAGTTCACCGACGTGCGTTTGTGGAGGGAAAAGCCCGCTTTGCGCAGGTGCAAAATAGGAATGATACATGCGTCGGTGTACAAAGTCAATTGCGCTGGGTGCAAGATAGAGCCCAAAAAGTGTGACACTAGCCCTATTGTTCCTATCTGCATATATTATGTGTAACATGAACACTGTAATGCAAACAAAATAACTATGGTTAGTCTATTTTTGGCCATACAAGGGGAACTAGTAAACTGAAATTATCTTTACAACTTAAAAATTCTACACAAATGCTGCTATAAAAAAGAAAGAGAAATCCACTTGGATCCAAATGATTAATTCATCCTTCCCACTCCTTTTTACTCTCACCAGTTTAATACAAATCTCACAGGCCCTTCTGAAAAGCCTCAGAATATCTTTAAATATTAATCTGGATTAGAAGCCATGTAATTATGTCAATCTAGCAGTTCACTCGAGTTTAACCTGGTATTTAGGTCATTATTCTACCTGAATTTAAGAGCGGGTACTGAGTGATTTCGATTTGACAGGATACGGGGAATATCCCGAGCACAGACACACGGCCTCTGAAGATCACATGCTGACAGAGTTGCTCAAAGGAGGGGCGTGGAGGGTTGCTAAGCCTCATTAAAAGAGTCCCGCATATTAATGACTGGAACTCACATCTGACTGGCCCAGTCAAAAGGCAGCTTAATGAATATGGCCGCAGGGGTTCATGGGAAATTACTCACATTTTGCAGCTGGAAGAGCAAGTGATTTGCCCTACCTTTGTATAATGAATATAGTGTGTTAAAAAACATATTTAAAAATAGTACAAATATATTTGTAGAATGTATTTGTGGAATTAAATCGCGTTTAAGGCAAGTTAATTGCAATCATGCACGTTAAATGTATTATAATAATTTAAACCAGCATATGCATAACTACTATATACAATTATTATATTTTATTTTAAATATCTTGTTTGTTTGGAAATATGCAACATCAGATTAATAAAAAAAAGTCAAACAATTGGAGTTTCTAGAGAGTGTGATGGTAATAAAATTCATGCAAATGCAAACCAAAACAGGATGGCAGGCACTCCGGCAGCTAGTGACCTTTAAGTTCATGATGAAAAACAAATGTCAAGTGTCTAAGAGGGTGGACTGTTCCGGGCTTTGCAGGGATTTGGTGTGTTGTCTTATACGACACATTAATTCAACCCACCATCAATATCTTGGAAAACAGGGGTGTTTGTGCTAAAATCCAGCTCCTTATTTATATAGAAAACAAGATTGGGACTCTTTGATCCTCTCTTAGTGATGTAGATGAGGGCGATGCTAAGACACAGCCATTAGGCACCGCATTGATTTTAAAGATGCATGTGATTTAAATTGCAATTATATACAGCTGCCACATGAGCCACTAAAATAACGTGATTTAGCTAGATTTTTACATTATCTGATGTCAGAATACCATGCAAAGCATGCTGTCACGATTTCAAGAGATTGCTAGGGAGTTGCTATGCAGTTGACAGGGGATTTAGTGTGGTTTATGTAGGGTTACTAAAGTGGCCCATGCCAAAATAGCTCAAGTATTGGTAAAATCCAGACTCTGAGGGATTTTTTTTATCATCTGAAAAGGAGAAAAAATTATATGAGTCCAGTTGCTCTCTCCTCAACAAGCCACACAATTTGAGTTATCAATCACATAAAAGTCATAACCAGAAGCGCAATACTTCAGTTCAAGAGTTTGTTCAAATCCCCAACCCCAATAACAAACACTGCTAATTTGAAAAGTGTGAGGCTACATGTATTTTATAAATATGTCAATTTACAATAACACATGCCTGTGCAGATGACATGCCAAGCCGAGTTATATTTCACCGTGAGGAGCAAGACATCAAGGATTTGGTAACGTTCTTATTGAAACGAGAAAAAGATTGATAACTCTGAGCTTACTGTCGACGGTTTACACAGATCATGTCATACAAACTCACTGTCTCCTCGGAGAGAGACCGCTTGGCGTAGAAACTGAACGAATGTGCGGAGGGAGGAGAATTTGGCCCTGAAAAAGCAAGCAGAATCCCATTTGACAATGATAGAATTGCGTTAAAATAACTGGGTAAAATACAATGACTACGTCCGATAATTCAGTCTTCCCAAACGTCTCGGGTATACTTATAGCGACAGAGATATACAATGTTTTTGGCACAACCAAACAAATATGCTCACTTTCTTTCTACTTTCCAACTAATTTAGTCTCAAAACAATAGGATCAAATGATGATTATTTTCAGGAGGTCAGAGGGTTCTTAGTAGTTTGTTCATGTACGCCCAACGCTCAATGCACTACAGAAAATCCCCGAATTTAATAGAAACTCGGAGGTGGAAATGCCTGTCAATAGTCTTCAAAGGAGGTCCTTCCACAACATAAAGACCGGATTGGACTATTTTATGACTTACAGTGCCCACAAATAAATGTTCCTAGTACACAAAGACAACTCTTTCAACATCGTGAGGAAGGAAAGACATTTGTATATCCTGCACCATGTAGAAAGGTTACGTGGCCTCTAGTTTGAGAGTATGGAAACCATTGTTTTGATAGATCCATCCACCTCATAACAAACCAAACGCATCCTATGCAGATCGCTTCGAGGACAACTAGCGCCTAAAATGTCCTGTTTACGTCTCGCGGCAGAAAAGATAAACATATCAGATATCCAGCGACTCATTTTCCGAAGTCAACACTCCCGACAAATATTTTGTAACTGTATCACTATCCGCTTTCATTTCCCTCACTAGTCCGGTGACTGGAAGTCGACTTCGGCTAAATGCGGGCAATTTGGTTCACTTTTCTCCACCTTCACCCTATTTCTGTCAACCGGTGAGCGCAAACCCGGCAAATGGATTGTGGGAAAAGCGATGTGTCCCCAACAATTCCATCATGAAGAAATGAGGAAAGGCAACATTACAGATGAGTTCACATATACAGTAGTCAGGCTGCCGAACCCCCCCTTCGCTCTCCTCCTCGCCTCTGACAGTTATTGTTTGCCGAACGGATGACAAGATTGATGCTTCTCTGTAAATCAGGAGCGGGCATGAGTGACTCCTTCCCTTTCTCGTATCTATCATCGGCAAAATGGAGATTAATAGGAGAGAGTCCTATTCTTGGATTTGTTGAGGGCACTTGCTCCCTGACCTCTGGTAAATAATTAGATATCTTTGAGACCCACTGCACCGTGTCGATGGACAGACAGGGCCTGCAGACGGACTCTAATGGCCTGTGGGCTGAATTCATGTGCAAATGGTATAGTCCACACCAGAAGAGAAAAGGCTATGCCGTTTGGCTTTTGTAGTGTGCTTACACACAAACACACCTGCATATAATAAGCATCCAGGCATTTGATTGTGTGTAGCATAGTAGGATCAAATAACATGTATTTATTTAGATGCATTCGAGTATACATTGTGTGTGGTTCTACATTTTATATATTATATATATATATATATATATATATATATATATATATATATATATTATATATATATATATATATATATATATATATACACTGTAAAAAAAAATCCTGTAAAAAAACGGCAAATCTCTGGCAGCAAAGTTTCCAGACGGATTCTGTAAAATTACAGCAAATAACCATTTCTCAAAATTACATGCAAAAACCGTAAAAATACAGAATTTACTTTACAGTCAAAATTGATTAAATTACAGTATATTACCGTTGATAATGGCTTATTAAACCGTGGAAAAACTGATAAATTATGTCAAATTACATTAAAAGACCGTAAAAATTGATTAAATTACAGTATATTACTGTTGATAATGGCCTATTAAACCGTGGAAAAACTGATAAATTATGTTAAATTACATTAAAAAGACAGTCAAAATTGATTAAATTACAGTATATTACTGTTGATAATGGCTTATTAAACCGTGGAAAAACTGATAAATTATGTCAAATTACATTAAAAAGTCATTTAACTTTCAGGATAAACTGTAAATTTAGGGTTTTATAAAGTTATTTTTATTATAGTCCTGTCTATCTACCGTCATTTGCTTTTAATATATAGTTTTTCTGTGTAAAATAACAATGAAATTATGTATAAAAATGCAATAAGTACATCAATTCAAATACAAATATTTGTATATTTACAGTTTTAATTTTTATTTTTACAGACCCAATTTCACAACTTGACCAATCCCTAATTAAGTACTTAATAATAGCAAGTTTTCAGTCAATTTCTGTTAAATTAACTAAATGTATAAGTACAGAATACCTGCATTTACAATTACAGTATTAATAATTGAACAAACACTGAACGTCAAGACAAGTGATAGATAGGAAATACAAGCTTAGTATATAATTTAGAACATGTAAAAATATCCACATTAAAAGGCAATTGTTGTATACCTCATTACTCTAATATAATTTTTTTATTTTTTTTTACATTTACAATTACATGTTCTCCAAAGTGACTTACCAATAACGATAACAATAGAAGCAACTAGAGCAGTGACAAGTCCCAGTTAGTCTAGCACAATAGCCTTCACATAGCAAGTTTTTTTTTTAACAAAGATTTAGTATTATTGGGTCAAGTGTTTACGAAAAAGATGGATCTTTAGCAGTTTCTTGAAAATGTGTTGGGCAGGTCATTCCACCAGCAGGAACAGTCCAGGTAAAGGTCTTTGAAACCATGAAAGTGATTTTGTGTCTTTTTGGGATGATGGCACCACAAGGCGCCGTTCACTTGCAGAACACAAGCTTCTGGAGCACACATAGATCTAAAGTAGTGAGTTTAGGTATGGGGCTACCTTTAAAGACCACTCTTGCTGCAGCATCTGGATCAGTTGCAGAGGTTTGACTGATGCTGGAAGAGCTGCCAAGAGAGCATTACAATAGTCCAGTCTGGATAGAACAAGAGCTTAGACCAGGAGTTGTGCAGCTCCGATAGTATAATGATGTATTAGGCAAATCAGCAGAATCACACAGCAAGTATGGTTTGGCTGAAACCATAAGCACTTCTGTCTTGGCAAGGTTGAGCTGAAGGTGAAGGTCATTAATCCAGCAAGAATGTTCCATCAGGTAGGCTGAGATGCGGGCAGCAACCGTCAGATCATCTGGCGGGAATGAAAGGTAATATGTGTCATTAAGATAGTAGGAAAAGCTATGTTTCTAAAAGACAGAGGCTGAGCCTTGTTACAAAAAAAAAAAAAAAAAATGATGGGTGGAATCTAACACAATAATGGTCTTACTGTAGCAAAACTAAACCTTGTGCACACTTTTAATGCAATCATATGGAATCAGAAGACTGTGTGTATTTTTATTTATTTAAATTTTTTTAAAAAATATTCCCATACCTTGTTTGCCATGATCATCTCCTTTCCATATGACCTGAAATCACAACAAAATAAGTTATTTTAAAACTCAGTATTACATTTACACATGTCAGAATATGTTCCATTGAGACAATGCAAAACCTCAACTGACTATGATCTGGAAGCTGAGCAGGAAAGGCTAACAGTAATGTTTTGAACTGCCATGTGATTTTAGCTACATTTATATAAAGTAAAAATTAATATGATTTACTGTGACCTAGCTGCATCAGTTCTAGGCTTTACCGATCTTTATCAACAAGTAATGTTAAAGTTACAGAACTGAATTCTATTTCTTAACGGTCTTGATAGATTTATTCACATTAACCATTACGAAAATTAGCCATGGTTTAACTAAAAATAAAAAAATGGTAGGCCTATTTTTAGTAAAACTGGTTATTAAAATGGTAATAAATCCGTAAAAAAACATGGTTACTACAATTTTAGTAAGTTATAATAAAACCAAGGATGTTTTTAAGAGAGGAGGCATAAAAAAAGTATACTAAAGCTTGTTTAAGGTCTTTAGAGATGTGTATTCAACTGATCTTGCTTAAAACAGATGGACAATTGAAAGACGCATGCTGCAGTATTTTGCTCTCCAGCTCTCGACGCAGGTTATGACTGAAAATTTGATTTAAGAATGATAACGTTAGCTTGGAAACTGTCAACTTAACACAAATGTAATATAAAATTTCATTCACACATGTAGTATGAGACTCTTACCTCAGCCGGTGATCGGTTGACATGATGTCCGCTGTGACGAACCAGGCTCACTGAAAAAGGGCGCGTTATTTCCGAACGGACTGACTGACACTCGGGCTATAACTCATGCTATAGCTAGCTATAACTATAGCTCCTGCTCACGGCTGCTCCTGACGAATACGATTAGCTTTGAACCACCGTGATGATGATCACAATCCACTTTACGAGCGTAGACTGAATTCAAATCTCCCGCTTGTCCTTGACACAGATTCAAACTTGACGACAAATCTGATCAGCTAACCGTTATGGGCGTGACTAGCAACGGAAGAGTAATGGCAGATCATTTGAATCTGCGTCATCCCGCGCGCGCGCGCGCGCGCGCGCACACACACACACACACACACACACACAGTCACGCGCACACAAAGCCACGCAATGTGCAGCAACGCAGATTTAAAAAAATATTCATAAAATACATAAAATATACATGAAATTAGGAGAGAATAATACAAATGATGATCACAATGAGCATCTATTTGCAAGACAAGATTCAAAGACTAATGATTCAATTGTCCTGCGTAGGCTACTGCTACACAAACTGGTACAAACACTAGCTTATTGAACCATTATAGTCTTTTAATCTTGTTATTATTTAACCTTAAAACTCACTTTAACCCCCATGCTTAATTATCTTCAAGGAAAACATGTTAAATAACTGCTGATTTCTGCAGTTATACCTTATTTTCTTTGTTTTCTAATTTCACAGAAAAAATCTGTAAAATATTACTTAATATTTTATGTAAAATTACACATAACCCTGTAAAAATACAGAAAATTTCCTTTAAAATAACGCAAAATTCATGTAAAACCAAAATACAAGCAATTACCTGTAAATTTAATGGTGGACCTTTAAATTACAGCAAATATCAGTAAAATAACAGGCATTCACTGTATAATGACAAAACGGCAAAATTCTGTAAAAAAATACAGACTTTTACCTGTAAATTTACATTTTTTTCTTACAGTGTATATATATATATATATATATATATATATATATATATATATAAGCAATAAACAAAAAGAAGACTTTTTGGCTCTTGGCTCAAATAAATAAACAAATGATGTCTGTCTGACAATGTTTGCTGTATGCTTCCTGCAGAAATAAGAAATAATTATCAATGTCTGGAGAGAGAAAGCTGTAGGAAGAGTTTGAAGAGATGCGGCATGATCTAAAACAAAAGAGAACAATCACAACGCTTGTTAAACATGCATCCTTTAGCTCCACAATATGTTCATTAAACTCTTTGCAAGCAGTTTTTATTTGTTTGTTTTCTTGTTTGGTTTTGTTTTTGGGAGGGAATGCCTTATAGCACTGTGTGTAAAGCCGAAATCTGCATAATAAAGTCGACTTCTAATTGGCTGTAAGGTTTCATTCTTCCAGCAATTAATAAGAGAAAGCAAGTTTCGTGGATGCCTTGTTAAAAGGTATTAGAATATCTGTGCCATTTCTGCTGCTGCAGAGAGAAGTGCATCCCAACAAAATATTATCAAAGACTCAGGGCCCTGGGGCCTTTTGGATATTTTTATTTTCTTATAATTGAGTTGTAATGTGCCTATATGGGCCATGTTTTTTTTTTTTTTTTTTTTGCTTTATTTTAATGCTTTCCATTATCACTCTACAAAACTTCATGCTTCAAAACTTAGACTTTCATTAACAATGGAAAATTTGACAAAGATGAAAATCAGCATGAAAGTTTTGTTTGTTTGTTTTTAGATAATGCTGATAAAACTACAGGAAAGTGCTGTATACCAACAAACAGTAATCTATGGAAGCTTTTTCCGCCACAGAACAAAATATATTAGGTAATTGCGACATTATCTTACAATTCAGATTTTTTTTCCTCACAATTGCAAGTTTACATATTTTTTTCCCCTCAGAATTATTTAATATAAACTCGCAATTGCATGTAACAAAGTTAGAATTGCGAGATATACAGTCCCAATTGTGAGTTATAAAGTCAGAATTGCGTGATATAAACTCGCAATTGTGCATGATAACGTTACATTTTCAAGATATAAAGTCACAATTGCAAAAAAAAAAAAATCATAAATGACCTTTTTTCCCCATCAGAATTTGACTTAATAGTTTGCGACTGCAACTTTATATCTCACAATTCTGAGAAAAGAATTGCGGGATATAAACTTGCAATTGTGAGAAAAATTGCAAGTATATATGACTTCATAACTAGCAACTTACGAGTTCATACCTTGTGATTCTGAGATAAAAAGTCACACTTATCTTTTTTATTTATTCTGTGGCGGAAACAAGCTTCCATATAAATACTTTCCAAGAGTGTAGCATAAATAAAATAAATTCCGAAAAAAAAAAAAAAATGTATATATATTTCTTAATAAATTGCCAGTTTTTCATGTCAAAATTTGCACAGCACATGACATGACAGCCTCCTCTCAAAACTATGTTTACTTAACTGTGATATTGTGCTAAAAAGAAATAAATTAAGACATATAATGGAGATGTGAACGTGTATGCAGCAGGGGCGTAGGAACCGGGGGGGACGGGGGGGACGTGTCCCCCCCAATATTGGAGACAGTCGCATTTGTCCCACCCAAAAATGACACCGCGGAAGACAAAAATATTTGCCAACTCTCACGCATTGGCCGTGAGACACACGTATTTGATTGATTTCCCTATCAAATGTCGAGAGCGCATTATTGTAGCGCGAAAGTACATTAATATAATGTGCGAGCGTGAATCTCTCTGCTCGCGCGCGGAATATGATGTGCCGAGTGCGAATCTCCCGCGCGCGCTCTCAGATACACTTGTAAGAATTCCCTCTCTGGGCTCGCTCAGAGAATATGCCGCACTTAAAACGTGTTCAGTGCAATCGCGAATCTCTTCTCTTCCCCAGCTAACAATTTTAGGTTATAAGAACGTTCAATTCTCCCTTTATATAAACGTTGTAACGTTCTTGCTTGGTTATAAGAACGTTAATCAAACGTTCAATTCTCCCATTAGGCTATATAAACGTTCTCTTAATGTTTTTCTAAGATATAATGAAAAACGTTTTATTCACTTATTAAAACCTTTCTTAATGTTTATATGTATATATGTATATATGTATATATATATATATATATATATATATAGAGAGAGAGAGAGAGAGAGAGAGAGAGAGAGAGAGGGGCTATAACAAGGTATCCTAATAGGCATATGAAGAACCTAAAACAAGAACTTTCAGATTTTAAAATGAAGACAAAAAATGTATAGATAATTTTAAAAAAGACCCATGAATCATGTCTACAATATGTGTAATGTAGTCCACTGAAGTCGAGTTGAATTGAACCCAAGTAGTTTATTCCAATAAACCGATTTGGGTTGAAGTGACAATATGATGCAGAAAATATGATGCAGAAAAAATTAGATGCAGATATCTAAATCAGAGAATTCATAGGTTCGTCGATTGGCGGGTGGATTATTTATTTTCAACAGTGGATTTGGATGACTCAAAGTGCACCAGATTAATGAATTTAGCTTTAAAATGTGCAAAATTTTCTTACCGGGGGTGCATGCCCCCGGACCCCCCTAGAGGTACTGGGCTACATCCACAAAAATACTGTGGGAAATACAGCCTATGGTCTGTGAAAAATAATATTCTAATTATCTTATAAATAAGTACATGATCAGGATTTCATGTCTTCCTCCTCGTTTTGAGCCAAGAAAAACCCCTCCGTATTGTCATTGGGGACTGAGCCTCCCTAAAATTAAAATCCTGAAATCACCCCTGGTCCCCCCCAATGTTAAACTCATTCCTACGCCCCTGGTATGCAGGAATGACCCAACTGCTCTTCTGTTCAAAGCCAACGTCAGTGGCAAACATGACAGAGAGCAGTTCCAGCCAGTGTTCTCACCCTTCATTAATGCCCTTAGACTTCTAGCGCTGGCTCCTGCTTTGGATTGCTGTCGAGCTGAAGTGCTTAGGCAAGAACAGAGTGATGGATGATCAGGGAGTAAAAAGGGGGACTTCTGGGCAGAAGAGGGTGGGGGTGAATGATTCACAATTTCCCTCGTTCAAAGCCTTCCGTGATAATGATGCATCTCCTGCTGCAGCATCCTTTATTACTGCTACTAATAGAAACAACAACAATAAAAACAATAAAACTAATACAATAACACATACTAATAACCACCCTCCACATTACCGTCATCATTATAAACTTAATTTGCCCCATTAATTGTCAGGCATTATGCTGAAAATACACGGCTCTGTATGTTTTCCTTGCTTATAAACTGCGGTAATAATCTACAAATAGCTCTGTTATCGCTGCGAGGTGAAATTGTGCTGTAATATAATATTATTTGATATTTAAGGGGTTACTTTTATAGTGCACTTCTGTTTTTAAAATTAGGCCACAATGATTCCGGCATTATTGCGTAATAATCCAATGCAATATGTTTTATTGTATTTTTGCCAATTACATTACTCGCGGCCGAGTGCACCTGGATGTCACCTTTGAGGAGGTTGTTATAGGTTTATTATAAAGGTTTATTATTGCAGACCTGTTTACCTCCAGAAAATAATATTTTCTCCTGATAAGCAATTTTGTTTATTACTTTTAATGATTTCATTAGGTGGACGTCTCAAAGGTGGGCTGAGAGTTGAGCAGCTTGCTCGTCTTCCCTTTGAGAAAATATAAACACATGCACGCCACGGCACATGATGAAATTAACAATTAAAACTGCAAATATTAACAATAGCGGACAGCGTACCTGTTAACAATACCATAATCAATGTTAATAGAACAACACAATTTACTTAAAATCCATAACACACCACCCCGAAAGCAATAACTGTGTTTGTTGTCCTAAATAACAACTGAAGGATGTTAGTGATACATGATACACATGAGGCAGTCACATTGTTTGGGTTGTTTTGTTGCTTAAATAATCAAAAAGATCCTATATGGAGAGAGAGAAAACTGTTGTCTTTTCCATTCATCTAAAAGGCAGTTGCTCAGTAAGTTGGCACATGCAGCCCCAGAAAGTAGCGTCCTTCCATCGTTGCTTCATTCCTGACACGTTCCTACACTTCAAATGATCCCGGTATATCAGAAGTCCATGCAGCAGACAGGGAAAACAAGTGCTAAAATTGAATGCTGAGCTCTCATTACCTACTATAACAAAGCTAAATATTCGTGAATTATTTATTGGAAATTTTGTGGTATATATGTATTGTCAAAATTAGGGCTGCCACTTAAAGGATAATTCCGGTATTTAGCACTTTGAGTCTATTTTCTAGATTCTTTTGGATGAACTAGAGTGGTGGACACAGAAATTTTGACGATGGGCCCTGTCTCGACTTTTTGACTATTTTAGAATCGCCTCTGACCGCTTCAGAGTGGCTGTCTATGGGCATGCACAAACATGTCCTTAATACAACCCTTAACGTTCGTTTTCAAAACTGTGCAACTTACTGAGTGGTTAGTGGTGTTTGTTGATGTTCCAAAACAAGTAGCATAGCGAAATACAGTTTCTGTCGTGTTTTATTTGGCATTTTGTAAAATCGCATTGATGTCTGTTGGAGGACTCATTGCTCGTTGATATTACTGCGCTACCAGAGTGTGCTAACGCTTCAGACTCAAATATCGAGAGGAAGTTTATACGCGGTTGTGAGGTATCTGAAATAGTTCCACTATAGCAAATAACACAGATTGAAATCATACATTGTGCCGATATATTTGTTTTTAATCATCAACGAACACCATTAACCACTCGGTGAGTTGCACAGTTTTGAAAACAAACGTTAAGGGTTGTTTTAAGGACATGTTTGTGCATGCCCATAGACAGCCACTCTAAAGCGCTCAGAGGCGATTCTAAAAAGTAAAAAAGTCGAGACAGGACCCATCGACAAATTTTCCGTGTCCACCACTCTAGTTCATCCAAAACAAACTAGAAAATAGACTCAAAGTGCTAAATACCGGAATTATCCTTTAAACATTAATTATGTAGGATTAAGTATTAAATAATGCACATTAAATGTATGATTCAATTATGATATTCAATTATATGGAAAAAACAAACAAATGTATTAATTAATTAATATATGAAATTATGCGATTTCTAGCGATTGGCAACCCTAGTCAGCGAGTTATGAATGACCATCAATGAAAATAGATGCTTTCTGCCCTAGAATGGTGTAGTTACCAACAGTGTCTAACTGCTGAAGTAGCCAAACTATTCAAATTGACCCCCTGTAGATGCCAAATGGGCCAAATCGACAACTACGTTTAATCAAGAACTGTTCTCTAACTGCAGAATCCAGTCAACAGCCACTGTATTAGTGCATAGCGAATGTAAATGCATCCATCATGGCTTTAAAGCTTTCCGCACCAGATTTGTTATGCTGCATAATATTTTCTGTAATAAAATCATCCGCAGGCGCTTATCTAAACATGCACAAATTAATTTACATCTTATTTAGAGCCCCACATGTAAATATGACAAAGTGACGGAGCACCCTGTACATATACTGAGCATGTTCAGATTAGAATCATCCAGTTAAGCTATAAGCAACAGTAATTGTCGTTCAAAGCACCTTGTCACTTGACAGTCACGTTCAGTCAGGCGTATCGGCGCTCCATTGAAGTACCCTCCACTCAACGGCGTTCGGCTTCGTACAAAGAGCGATTGTGTTGGGTGCAGAGTGGTTTACATGCTGTCGCTTTGACTCTGCCAGCGGCTTCATGGGAAACCGGCGTGGGGTTCTGCCAGGCGTTCTCCGCTGCTCGCTGTGATTCCATTAAGCAGCCCAGGCATCATGCCATCACACTGTAAAGCCTCCTCTGCTCATTCTTTCCTTTTCTCTGAAAGAAAGTCTGTTGACCTCAGATAGACAGGCTGAAATTTCCAGAGCATTAAATCAGGCCTTGCTACTCGATGCCTTCGGAGAGAGCTGACCCATGTAATCGCTATGCCGCTCTGGAGTCATATTGTTTTTAAGGCGTCGTCTCGATGTGTGAGACGGGAACAGGCTTTCCCCAACAATGATGACGCGTGGAAGTGTGACAGGGCTCGGCGGTTGTAGTCCATGGTTCAAGCACTTCAGATTGGGAAAATGTCATAGTTTGGCCGAGAGCAAAGTGCAGTGGATAATCTTGTGCTGGCCTCTACTTCTGCCAAGAACGGGTTTTTAAAAAAGGCCACTGCACCACGGTTTACTTCCTGTGATGCATGTACCTGAAACTGGCATTGCTAAAGTTTCGATACTTGGTCATTTGTTTGCTGCTGCTGTACACATAATAGTGTTGTGAGCGATTTGATATGGTGACTGCCAACTGGAAACATGGTAACAGAAGTGTTTTTCCCAATAATTTGCCATAGGGATTTAAAAAAAGTTCTATGCCCTTTAACAATCCAAACATATCTGAGATGTAAAAAGAAAAAAAGTCATTGTAAACTATGAATTAAAGTGTGGAAAAATATATAACAGAAAAGATGAAGATAAATTCTATAAAAAAAAAAAATTAAAAAAAAAAAAACTACTACTGCAACAAAAGCCAATCAGAAATGGTGGTACATTGGCAAAAAAGTATTGATTTACAGTCATTGATTAGGCATATTAAAAAAAATGGATACTCTGAAGAATTGTGATTTATATGTATAGCACACTTATTCAGACAATCACTTAACTTATGGTAAGTCTTTGAAAGGTGTATATTCTATAAAAAACTCTGAATGAAGAAAATGAAAGGGACTTTTATTTTTCGAATGTTACCGTTGTTCTACTGCAGTAGATGATAACATGGCAGCTATGACCTGCCAACTGACAACAATTTTCCTGAACCATAAAGTACAAGCATATTGACTCATAATTACTTCTAGATAATATTTATATTGAAGAGAAAAGTTTACTTAAATTCTACTTTGTGAAAGTCTCATGTGTGTAAACAGCATAAAATGTGTGTAGTCAGATTATTTTCAACATCTATTTTGGTCATCAAAGAAACTAAATTATTGTAGTTGTTAAGAACCGAATCCCACTCCCTTAAGATTTACACCCAGAGGACAGCATTCAGTGTGAAGAAAACAGTTCATGCATTCTCTCTGAATGACGTATTGAAAATAATCCCATCCCAAGTGGGACTTCAGTTAGCACACAAGCAAGACCAATACGCACTTCCTTCTCCCTCCCTCCGTGTTTGTGTCTCTTTCCTGCACTTGAGCCGCATACAAAGAAAGGAATTAAAAGCAATGTTGGTTTGGAATGCGTTCCCAATTCCGTACACCAAGGATTTGGCTAGATTGAGCGAATTCAGCGAAATAACTACTCAAGTCAGCAATATGCTTGTGTCGGAAATTCTTCAACATCTTTTGGTTGTGTATATTCATGCTTGAGTGTTTACTTTAACCATGGCATTAAAATGTATTGTAGCCTACCTTTGATTCATTGATTGAAATGAGATAACAGAGTGATTGCCATCGTAGGTGGTCATTCATATGGACAACTTCTGAAAAGTAAAGACTTTTATGTGCATAACATCACATTAAATTGACTATGAATACACATATCATTTGAGGTTTTTAAACCTATTGATTAGTCTCTAAATGTAACAGGTTCACATTTTAGATGCTGTCATATTATAAAATACAATCACGGTACCAATATAGAGTACAAATAAGATCACATTGGATATCTTTAGAGAGAAAGATGGTGGCAGAAACACTCTCACTTTTCTGACTCTCCCCCATGGGTGAAGATACTGTGAGCACAACACCCAATTCAAACCAGGACACTCCAGCACACCTTCACCGCATGGCTGGAGGGGGGTCGGGAGGGGTACGGCAATGATTTGATTAATAAAAGTCAGAAATTTACAGGCAGAAAATAATCTATAGATGTGATGGAGTGGAACATTTCTCATCAAACTGTGAAAATTCTCAGATCCCAGAAGAACCGCGGCTCGGCAAAGTTCCATCTGCGCAAATACGAGCTCTGAGGAACACAGACTTGAGCTCAAAATGAGAAATTTGATGGCACGCGCGGTGAGTGTCGCAAACCTAATTTTAACATCTGAAAGTAGATTGAATACCTCCATTCATTTTTGGATAATTTAAAACGCTTCAGACCGACTCATTTTTTTTTCTTTCACAGGGCCAACTCCCCTGTGCAGCCACTCAAAATTGATGGAGAATCTAAAACAATTAAACGCAGCAGCAACATTAACCCATTTTCACACCACTCTAAAAGGGTTTACACTCCTTTTCCACAATAATTTCAAATGTACTGTCATTTCCTTATTTTACATTTGTTTTTCTCTTTGAAAGGGCAAATCCACAGTTAGTTAAATGTATTAAGTTACAGGTTATGTGTCATTTCTGCACAACTAGCAAAAGTAAAGACACAGCTCAGTCCCCAAATCATGCCATTGGCTGAGACAGTTATGTCCAACCTTGTCAAGTGCCAGAGATACTACACATTTTGAGTAAAATATATAAAAAAAAATTAGAAAACAGAAGTTGTTTGAATCTGCTACGAAAAAAAAATATGTAATGGTAACACAGTCTCATCCCAAGACGTCATACGTCTGACGCTTTTGACCATACGTCAACATCCGACGTTTTAGGGTACCCTTTAAAGTCAGTTAGATGACGATCCCGGGGCGTCATATGTCTGACGCTTTACCTTTAGCGTCAGTAGATGACGCGGGTAGGTTTAGGTCTGGGGTAGGGTTAGGATTAGATAGCGCCCCGGGATCGTCATCTAACTGAAGTTAAAGGGTACCCTAAAACGTCGGATGTTGACGTATGGTCAAAAGCGTCAGACGTATGACGTCTTGGGATGAGACTGGGCTGGTAATGGTGGCACAATGGTGATGTAAATATTTTTACAAACAAATATGTAAAATATGTATAATATGTATACTACCATTCAACATTTTGGGGTCAGTAGGATAGATAGATAGGTTAATAAATTGATTAATTTAAATAAATCAATACTTTTATTCAGCAAGGACACAATAAATAAATAAATATATTACAGACCCCAAACTTTTTAACAGGAATGTACATTATAGCAACAATGTGTGTTGCAGTAAATACAACTATACATGCACACAATGTTCAGTTTGGTTATTCAATTCTACATAAAAACATATAATCTCTCACATAATTCAGAGGGAGAGAAAAATAAATATCACAAAAAAATAAATTATGACTGTTTTATTACATTTCCTAAAGGGATAAATGGTTTTAAAGAGTCATGATATGACTCCAATTAATAGATAAGTATCTCAAAAGTACCAAATCCACAACCTGTTGAATAAATGTTGAACGTTGGTTGAACTATCCAACATCCAAGGCATAATCCCCTAAAACTAGCAGTCTAGACGTGACATGGCCTATAGACTCAGTGAATACAACATTAGTCTAGGGAGACAGAGAAAGAGGCCTGTGCAAGAAAAAAAAAAAACACTATGAGATGAGAAACTGTCAGAGAAATCAATGTGCACACACTTGCACACAAATCTCCAAGTGATCATTAGTTTGTATGCGAGCTCAGTCTCCATAAAAGACCTTGAGGATCCTTATTGTAATTCCAAATCGCTCAGGCAGGTATATTTATTTATATTTGGAAGGGGGAGCGGCAGCAGTCGGGACGACCCTTAACTCTCAGATACCCCAGCCACCCTGCAGCCACCTAGTAGCTGGATTACACAGATCTGACAAGTATGCCCAGCGCTGTCAGATTTTGTGAAGTCGGGAATCTATTGCTGTAATTGACAACGCGTTGAAATGCTGAAAAGCTAATCATTCCAGATCACCCTTCTCTTCCATGTCAGCCTTCCGTAAACCTTGCGGACAATGGCTGGAGGGCAGATACTCAAGTGCGGTGAATCGTAACAGTTTATTAGCTAGATTCGCTCAATATGGGGCACTGATGAAACTTTCTGCTCATAACGGTCGCTGCCGAATTATAATTTGGGTTTAATTTAAATCACTCATGAATTGATAAAACTTTTAGAGGCCTCATGATGATGATTAGTCAACTGTTACATGATATTTTTTCAGAGGGTTTGGTCATTGTCATTTACATTCTGACAAATAGGCTACAGTTTACATAGGTTTGAACTTCCGCAAGAACCAGTGAGGTTCATTCTCTTGTTAAGCAGCACTTTTGAAGAAGTGCTCTTGTTAAGCAGCACTTTTGAGCTTCCTAAGAACCAATGAGGTTTATTCTCTTACAATAGTGGTCAAATACTAAACCTTCAGTCTTATATCTTTTTAATGATGTATAGTTTGTCAAGGTATTAACATTGAATCTGATAGTAACTTTGAACGATTTAAAAAAAAAAATGCTCAGAGCGCCCTCGCTCTGGCGAAGGTTAAGAGGTTAAGCAGCACTTTTGAGCTTCCTAAGAACCAATGAGGTTCATTCTCGTGTTACGCAGCACGATTGACCTTCAGCAAGTACCAATGAGGGTCATTCTCGAATTATGTAGCACGTTTGAGCTTCCACAAGAACCAATCAGGGGTGCGTTTCCCGAAAGCATCGTTAGCCAACTATGGTCGAAAGTTGGTCGCAATTTCCATTGAACTCTATTGGTAACGACGGAACTTGCGACCATAGTTGGCTAACAATGCTTTCGGGAAACGCACCCCAGGTTTGTTCTTGCACATCAAGAAGGTTCGATTGAGCTTCTGTTTATGTCTGCGGATCAATGTTTAAATGTGAATAAAAGCCTAAATTAAATCATCATATAAAGTGATCGAGTCCTCATTAGTCAACAAAACTCATTGGTTCTTGCGGAAGCTCAACCGTGCTGTGTATGGCGAGAATGAACCTCATTGGTTCTTGCTTATATGTTTATATGTGAATAAAAGCCTAAATTCAATCTGTTCATCATATAAAGTGATAAAGTCTCTTCAAAAAATTTGGACTAAACCACTCAATTCATATGGATTAGGTTTACGATGTCTTTATGAACTTTTTTAGGCGCCAAAGTGGTAGTTGCGTAGCTGTCAATGGAGGGACAGAAATCTCTTAGATTTCATTAAAAATATCTAAATTTGTGTTCCGAAGATGAACGAAAGTCGTACAGGTTTGGAACGACATGAGGGGGAGTAAATGATGACAGAATTGTAGCTTTTGGGTGAACGATCCCTGTAACTCAAGATTGGTAAAATAACAAAAAAATACTTACGGCAAAAGTCTTCAATACATTTATCCGTGCCATAATTTGCTCATCACTCAGTATCTCTGGATGAGAGCAATGATATAGGCCTGTCTTTTTCATTACAATGAATAGAAATGTTGAAAAACAAAGCCATGATTCTGATCTACCTCATTCTCACCTGACACTTTTTTTTCTTTCTCTCTCCCCCACACTCTTTCGCTCTCTATCCGGGAGTTTAATTTCTGTGATAAGCTTCAGTAAGCAAATGCAAATGTGTTTAATGATTTGCATCACTAGATCATTTCTGGGTTTAATATGCTTTGGTATTCTGGTCAAGGACCCAAATTTGATTTGGAGGCCTTTGCTAGCTCCCAAAGACAGACCTAATCGCATATGCCATATTAGCATGGGCCAAAATGAGGAAGAAATTACACAATAGGTCCCCAATGATCAAATCATTCCACACGTAGGTTACTCCATGCTACCACAGCTTATAAACCTACCACCACCATTTAATGCAATTTTATTCAGCTCAGAGCTAAATTGTAAAAATTCACTACAACTGCACTTTTTATGGGACATTGTTACTGGGAGTGTGCTCACAATTTGCTTAAACGAATACCCCCCAATAATTGTCATCATTAACTCACCGTTATGTCGCTCCAAATCCATGAAAAACAAAAACATGCACATTCAATCATCTCATTCACATAACAGAAGCAAATCATGAACAGAAACTGTTGAGCTACAAACATAACCAAACTATGCAATGAGCAGTGGTGACATTAGATGCATGCTTTTTGAGCACTGCAAAGAAAGAGAACATAATCAGTCAATAACACCTGTCTGTTCACACTCAAACTAAGCTATTATATGACTCTGCATATATTATTGTAAAATATATTAATAGAACACATATTTTGGACTGTAATAGTACACAACATTAATGTTTTTTTAAAGCATTTTTGATCAAATAAATGCAGCCTCGCTATAGCCTGGCTAACGTCAGACTTCGTCTCATTGAGATGTGGGTCTGGGAACCACATGTTCATTTTCTCGTATTTGAGGCGTGGTTTACGAATGCCCATTTATTGGGTGCTACGAATGTCTATCAAATGCGCCTGTACGTAGCTCAGAGCCAATCGTTTCAATTATACCAGATGACATATGTAGAGCCTGTTGGTAGCAGGGCAAAAACATCCTTCTTGGTTATTAAAAGGTTTAACGCCAAAAAATGCTTTTTTCAAAATAAACTTGCATTTATTTTGCGTTTAAACTACTTAGAACAATATCTAAGGCTGCATCGAAAGGTAACTTTGCGTTTGCTGCCATGTTGGATCCATAAGTATAAACAAACTGCTTTGGTGTGTCGCATAGACGTCGTCATCGTCTTGCTGCTCCCTCCCCGTTCTGTGATTGGTCCTCTCGCTGAGGCGAAAATCTGGTCCATGGAATCCAGGCTGGCTAGCAGCGTGAATAAAATTGCATGAGGAAACCCAGGCTAGCCTCGCTGTGCATAAGATAATTATTTCAAAGACATTAAAACCATACAATCATATTATAATAACAAAAATAAGGGTGGTCAAGATAGATTTGGCTTTCTTTTTTTGAGAAAACATCTGGAGTCAGTGTCAGGGCCCAGTTGATGGTAAAGCACTCTGTTTTGGGTACAGAAAGGTCAGTTGTTAAAATAGACTTCATCTGACATTATGTGGGTAAAGGTGTTTTAATTAATCATTGTGAAACTGTCACAGTGCAACGAGTTAACGAGCTACTGAGGCCCGACCCGAGGCTCCCTACTGAAATGAATCTGGAGAAATCATTTTGACCAAGTCTATAAACTTACAGCACACAATTTTCTAATGACCTTTCTGACACTGTTCACATCACAAAAGATCTGCAGACATCAAAATATGACAATTTCGTTTTAAGGATTATCTATTTACTACTCCTTGTGACATTGCTCCATTGGCAAATCAAACATTAGGAAATATGCCAAGTAAGCATGATACATCAGCCATGTAATTTTTATTAACCACAGCGTAATGCATACTTAATGTCTGTTTTTTGCTACATTGACTTAGGGTATGGATTGCTTAACAAACATCATACTGCCCTTTTATAATTAAACTGAAATAATACTGATTAAAATGCCATGCAACACCCTTCTTGAGTTTGTTACATTAGTTTGGATCATTAACTCTGGAAAAGCTTATGTTGACAGACATCAGGAAGGCGGTAATGGAAAGGCCTGCCCCGACCCCAGAGCCGTGACGCGCTATAGCTGAAATATGGAAGAAACAGTTGATTCTGGAAATATACTTCCACAGATGGTACGTGGTTCTGGCGGACATATGAAATGCCACATGGCACAGCTAAGCCGTACGTAACTTATGAAAGCAAACACACACACACGTCTGACACTACATGAGAATTCACAGTATATAATACATCGGAGTGGAATAGCTGTTTAGCTTAATCAGAATAAAATTAAACCCTGAAATTTAATATACACATTTTATGCAAATCATTGTCAGTGGTTTTGTAAGATACACAAAAGTTCATCAAATATCTAAAAGAAAAAATAACAACTAAGAAGAAATATCTTACATAAAAGGCAATTTAGTCTGCTTTAAGACCATTATATATTTATAACTATCCTACTCCTCATTATGGCTCTCAGCAGATTTATATAAGTTTTTTTTTTTTTTTTTTTTAAACATGTAAGACTTATGATTTTTAATTGGCAAAAAAAGCCATACAACAAATACTAGGCTTACGTACTGGCTGGAAGATGGGATTCCACCCCCCCCCCTCTCTACTCATAGCAAATCATAATTTTAAAAAAAAAAATAGATTTTTCATGTAATAGAAAATATGGGAAATATGTTTAACTGCTATTAAATTACATCATAATGCACACACACACACACACACACACACACACACACACAACACACACACACACACACAACATACACGTTGGGTGTCCATGTTTTTGGTGAAATTCCATAGACGAAATGGTTTATATACTGTGAAAACACTTACACTAACACTACCCCTAAACCTACCCATCCATTAGAGAAAATTCTCTGCATTTTTACATTTAAAAAAAAAACATCACTTAGCATGATATATAAGCTGTTTTGCTTATGGGGAGTTGGGGACCAAAAAATGTCTCCACAAGGACAAGGATTTCAGATATTGCTATCTTTGTGTGGACATTATGTCTCCATAATGTACTCAATAATGTAGGGTTTTCAAAGACACACACACAAACGCACACACACGCACACACACACACACACGCAGCTCAGTGACCATAAAACATGCAGAATATAAGTTCTTTCTTTGTGATTTTGTTCCAAACTAAGACATGTGTATGTTGACAGGTTTCATGAGATTCACTCACTCACTAACTTTTTTTTTCCTGCAGATGAAAGCATCATCAAGTTAATCAAAATACACATATAAAAAACAACTTTGTAAGTGAGAAGGAATATGAATAACCTTTTGAATGAGATGCAGAGTTGAGTTTTGTGTGGTTTTGTTGTAGACCCAAACACAGGTCAAACTGGCATCCAGAAGAACACCTAATCACCACAAAGAACAAAGCAGGAGGCTGAATTACATCTACACACTCCATGCATCTGTCTAGTCTGAAGCCACACCAATCATAAAGCTGTACAGTGACTACAGTAAGTTTGTAGTATCACCAGCACACCTATATTACAGCCCTCTCGCTATTCCCAGTGTCCAGGGACAAATAAAACTGCTGAGAGAAGATGATGTTGGGGCTGAGGATATACAGGACCACGAGTGTGTGTGTGTGTTTGTGTGATAGATGGGGGGGAAATGTGCATGGTTCAACACTATCACAGTCATTACACATATCTGGCCGGTGTAGCAGAAAAGCAAAAAAGAGAAACCCTGCACTTTACATTGTCACTAGCATTTCTGTCTTTAACAAGACTGCTGGGTGGCTTCTAGCAGAGACCATTTATATTGCCCACTGAATAGGAAGGATCCTTATGAAGGAAATCAGTTTGGAAGCAAGCAACTAGAAGCAAGAGAAAAAGCATAGCCAGGATGCGATTTGTTTCAACATATAAGCAGGATATCGCAAGACCAAAAAATTGTAAGAACACGGCGGGAGACCAGAAACTAAAGGGTGTATTAGTCTGTGTGTTGTTGTTTTCAGTTCAGGGGTTGCTTTTATTGTTGCTGTGATACCATACAAATCACCGCTATATCACAAAATGTCCCCGGTCAAAATTGGCTGGAGGCAAGTGATATCTCCGAGTAAACAGTATATGAAGACCATATCTTAAAATGATAGATCACCTCATTTTCCTGTGACAGAGGTCTTTCCTGCCACAAACATCCGTCACTGAAACTTCAATTCACAGATGGAGAGAGAGAGAGAGACACACATTGAGGCTCTGTTTCAAAACATAGTGAGCGGACTACATAGGCAACATTTTAAGGCATTGTTTTTTTTTTTTTTTTTTTTTTGTCAGATTCTTAGCATTACATGTTTCCATCACAGAAAAGGACTCCCACAATGCACTGCAACGAGCTCAGTAAATCTATTAATCTGTTTAAAATATATATAATTTATAACGATATATTAACATAACTAATTTTCATATACAACAAATGTTATATGTCAAATAAATACAAAGTTCAGCTTAATTAAACTGCCTGTTTTACTCAATATTTGTGTGAGAGTATTGCGGCAAAAGACGAGCTAATAGTCAACTATTGAAATCAATTGTGATTTGAGTTTCTATTTGCTCATAATCGGTCAATTTTTTTGCGGAAGAAGACAGTTGCCTATTTAGGCTGTAGACGCTTTGGATAGAGGTGTTGTGTTTGCATGCTGGTTAGTAACTAGTTAAACCAACTTCATCAGAAAATATCAGACATAATTAATCAAGCTCAAATTAAAGAGCACAAACAAAAAGTGAGTCAGACAATTTCTTCTACCTAAACATTCAGATTCACTACAGATATTGAAAAAAAAAAATTCATAGCATCATCCAATAAATCTATCAATTTAAATCCGAGCCAAATTGCACACACAGCCTGGAAACTTGCAAGGGTCTGATTCTTCATCAGCTTAAAGAGGAACTTCAAATTATTCCGCCTCCTTCATCTGACATATCCTTCTAATTCAATCTTTCTGACAAGCTTCAAAAGATGATTTCTTTTAACTGATACCAGAAACACTATCTGTAATAAAGATTGCTGCATCTAATGAGGCCCTGAAGGGCAGTGTCAGATTTATAGATTTATTGAAGTTCGGCAACATTATTTTCAGGCCAATAGACTCCCTACTTGACTTCCTGTGCTTACAATGATTTGGGACCGTTGGAAAAAAAAAAAAGGGCCACATTCTGTTTACAGCGCACACAGCGTTTGATGTATGGGCCGACCTTATTGCAAATGAGCACTACATAATTGTGTAGGAAAGGGAGGAAGGAAAAACACATCAGAACCGTTTTTCATTTTGTTCCCGTATGAAAAATTCAAAAGACTGGAAATCAAAGTTCAACGAGTTTGGGCAGGATATTATTTTCCAATATTTCGATCAATTTATCTGTCATCCAATGCTGGCGAGTGAAGGCACCAGCAGAGGCAATTTAGCCGGTGAGGTCCGAGGCGGAGATGTTTTCAGAGCTCCGTGTCACATGCTAGAGGAGCGAGTCGTTTGATTTCAGGAGTATTGGGGAGAGATCCTGATATCAATCACTCAGACTCACTCCCAGATAACGCCACTTATTTCCAGTGTGCTTTTTCTGTTTGGATGGAATTATGAGGGTACGGTGGATCACACAGGGGTTAAATTATGTATGTTTGTTTATAACATCTACGAATACGTTAATGTCCTGCATGTCAATTATGTGGCCTTCTGGTAATTATATCTAGTTTACTACTTTTACTACGTTCCTACAACCACCTACCTGTTCTACATCACTGCACTAAATACATACATGAACAGCGCAGTCTCATCCCAAGAAGTCATATATTGACGTCTTGGACGTCTTTTGACCTACGTCAATATCCGCCTTTTTAGGGTACCCTTAAACGTCGTTAGATGACGTTATCGGATCCTTAACTCTACCCAGACCTAAACCTACCCTGTCACCTACCCCGTCACCTACTGACGTTAAAGGTAAAGCGTCAGTTGTATGACGTACCAGGATCGTCATTTACCGACGTTTAAGGGTACACTAAAAAGGCGGATATTGACGTATGGTCAAAAGACGTCCCAAGACGTCAATATATGACTTCTTGGGATGAGACTGTGTTAACATGAACAACATTTGACATAATCTGATTTCCCTGATAACAAAGTGACATCATCAGATTATGTGACACGCACCTTAAAGGGATAATTCACCCAAAAATGACAATTCTGTCATCATTTACTCACCCTCTTGTCGTTCCACACCTGAAAAACTTCATAACACAAAATAAGACATTTTGGAGAACATTGGGGTAAAAACAACTTTTAAGAACAGTGACTTTCACTAATAAAAAATAAATCTTATTATTATTCTATAGGCACATTTTTTCAAAAACTTCCACATTGAAACCTACTTTAAAGTTTACATTCTCAGGCCACAAAAACGCTGTTGTCGTGTAAATGAACAGTCAGAAAGTTTTCTGTTTTCAGTTGAAAACGGTTTTATGTAGGCTAAGCGGCCACTAAGTTAAAGGAGCATTTCACCCATTTCAACATGAATCTTTATTGAAAGTGGATCATATATGTAGTCGAAATGTAAAATAATTTTTTAATTTGTTGCCCTCTTGACCGAGAAAAGACAGAAAATAACCGAAGGGTGCATTTGTATGAAAGACTACAACACCCACAATGCACCACATTGCACAGCTCCGCAAGCCACACCCACTAATCCGGAACTGCGCGCACATCAAAGAAATCATTCTTTCGTCAACAAGGCTAACGTTAGCTGCCACCAGAGTTTGAAATTCATTTCACGCAAAATTTCTAGTAAGTGATAATGAAAGTAAAGAGACACACCGACCGGTCTCGTATCTCTCACAGAGGAGCGGAAGCATAAACGGCAGATCGAGAGAGGAACAGGCCTGATTTTATGTTGTGTGTGGACTTCAGTCTTCAATGAGGGGCTGTTGGCTTATACTTTCGTTGTGTATTTGTTCATTTTACTATTAAAATGTTTAAATGTTCGCCGATTCCAGCCTCCTTCTTCCCACAACAACAAACCCCGTTAACGTTAAGTTACATTGGCAAATTCATTAGTGAATTACTCCTCGTTTGTATTTCTTTCTGAATATGGTGTATTACTGCATGATACCTGGATGTTCAGTCAGGCGAAACTATGGTGGTTCACATCACAACACAAACGTCCCTTCGGTGAAATTCTCTGCAGCAGACGGACTCTATCTGTGTCCGTAGCGCACAGCGAGAGCACAGGCACAGCAGTCCGCCTCAGCTCGAGCCAGTCCGGGCTCCTCGACCGCGACAGGCAGCCGCCTCCTGTTCCTCCATCAGCCTCAGCTGCTCTTCACTATATTGCGGCTCGTAAAGATAGCCACGAACATCGGATTCGAGCAGCAGACTTTCAAAATCCTCTTCTTCCATATCATGTATAGTTTCTTCAGTCATTGTCATACTTCCTATCTCCACAGCGCTCGTTAGCTTAGCTTCCAAAAACAAGATGGCGGATATTGATTTCGGTTTCTGCAAGTGAAGTCCCACCCACTGATCTGTAATAGGCCTGTAGGGTGAGTGGGTCCCACACCCTTGAATAATAATGAGCTAATGTTTGTAGTCTATACACTTTTCAATGAAATTTATCTTCCGTCCTATCGTGACGCAAAATGACGATATTTACGTCACGATAGGACGGAAGTAAAACACTTAAATCCTTTTTTCTCCGATCTCATAAAAAAAACAAGCAAAATTCCACCATCATTATAATATATGACTGGGTTTCTAACAATACAAACCTTAATGCAAATGGGTGAAGTGACCCTTTAATAAGTAATGATTTTTACAATGGAAATTAATCAATTAAAAATGTAAGCTAGACAACGACTTTCTTCTAGAGGTGCTGTACAGACAAAACAATCTTTGTTGCTTTAATTTCCTATTATCACTGTAAAGCTGCTTTGAAACAATCTGTATTTTAAAAAAAACACTAGATAGATGATAGATTTTATGCTTTACAAAAAAAAAAGAACAACGTGAAAACGATGACAGAACCTTACTTGTGAACTATCCCTTTAAATACAGTTAATACGGGAGATTATAACTAAAATAATAAGAGTTCTTGATTGAAATCAGCATGAAATAGCAATGTATGCGTGTCTCAAAATCCCCTTTTAGTCATGATTGTACTGAGGGAGTTGGAAGATATAGAAAAGCACTTATAATACCTTTAAAACCTGCTTGGACAAGCCAGGTTTGAATCTAAATAGCCAATAAACGCACACGTGGGACTGCATGCTAATTAAATCCTATGATAATGTGGCAAGATGGTACAAACCAAACTTGTTTGCAGTATTTTGCTAATTGGCATAACTGTATGGATATATACACTTTGAGGGATCTGTATTCAGATCTCATCTGCATTCTTTATCAGTGCACATGCCATAGTAGATGTCATCACACATAAAACTGACAAGATTAAAGGCAAACATGACCTTGCATCATTTATCCTCAGGACAGAAAACGCAAGCGTGCGGTTGCAGGAGGACAGCCACGACGTTGTGTTGTTCCCCGCGTGCGTCTGTTTGCGCTTTCCCGTCTCTGGGAAATGGAGGGAACCAAATTAATTCGGTCCATCTGTGTCATCTCCTGTAACACATGTGAAAAACTAATTAGACTTTCAAGTGTTTCTTTTAAAACAAACATGACCTTACAACCATCAAATATGAAAACGTTCCACAAAAAAAAAAAAAAAAGAATTTAATTGATTAATAGAAAAATGTGTTTTGATACAACCAGGCTTAAATATTCCAGCATAGGACCGTGTCTTATTAACATAGCACGCATAAACAATAAACATGCCCCCTCATTTGCATATAAATATAAACAATTCATTGGCGTATCAGGATTCCAGTCACACATACACGGTGCTATCAGCTTAAATTTCTAAGTGGCAAGGGCTGACAAACAATGATTATTTTTTTTATAGGCTAAGGATTCAGCTTTTTGTCTGGCTAAAGCTACCCCTGATTTTATGCACATTGTTTTTAGTTAATGATTCTCAGCTGCTTGTTGTGCCTCTGATAGCATGAAAACCTACCATATGCTCCGCCAAAAGACAAATGATTAGCAAATGAAATTCTGGACAGCTGTCTGACTGAAAGTGTTTGGTTGATAGCATTCTGCTATCATAATTAGCTTAAGCTTTGGGTTAATTAACTTTCTACCTGGATATGCATAATAATAGCTCAAAGTGTGCGCGTGTGAGAGAGAGAGAGAGAGAGAGAGAGACGGGAGCGAAAGAAAGAGAAAGCGCACAGCTTCCATCACATCAACAACAGCGCCAGCTTTATATTCGCCATTTCAAGAGCATATTAGAATTTAGAGAGTGATTAATCCTGGGAATATTGTGGAATACAGTAGATTTTATTTGCACGGTAGATAATGCTGAAACAATCGGAATCTATTATATGGAAGAATGCCATTTTCCAGTTGTAATTAAAGTTTCTGAAAGCAATCACTGATTTTAACTGCTTTTGTTGGTGGAGAGAGGCGCTCTGGCGGGCTTGTAAGGAAGAAACGCACAAAAGACGCCTTAAAATGTGACTAAAATAGGAGCGGCGCATATCAAATGTGTTTTACCAATGTAAAATATGTTCAAGCATATCAATGATGTGAGCCTTTGTTAACATCACAGAGCTGGGATTCCTTCAAACTCTCTGCTCTTTTTGAGCTATTTAGCATGAATTCAAAAGACTCCTTAAAGAAAAATATGTTAAGCTCTATTGACAGCATCCAGGACATGTCTGTAAAATAAAGTACAGTATACGGTAATGCATTTACAATTAGTGATGCATCAAAATTTCGATTTTAAGGCGCTGTAATTGGCGCTTCTATAATGACGTGTTTTGACTGCCAACATCTATTTAATGCACACAAAGTACATCAAGAAAAACAGGGAAAGATTAACCAAAAAGAATGTAAAATTAGTTGAAAACCCTTTTTTTTTGACTGAATGGAAACTTTAATTTAGCTTTCTGTGTTTCTGTAAAAAATAACTTTTCCATTGCATTACTCTACACCCATGCTTCATTTAGTATACTTGGACCCATGAATATGCAAATTAGTCCCCGCCTTCTTTCAATCACATCAGCTCCGACTACCTGAGCCACTAGGTCAACTTTACTGTAGTAAACGCTACACACTGACAAGTGGAAATATTCCAACCTTATCTGTGTGAACCAGAAACTGATTCAGAAGAAAAAGAGGAAGAGTGAGGGTACAAGTCGATGTATCAGAATGACAATGCGTTTTATGTATCGATCGATCTCTACAACGCCGGACACATAGCGGTAATTGCCATTGGCTTGACTACATTATCAAACAGCTAACAATTGGTTGCTAATGTTACACAAACCATGTTCAGACGGCTGAATTCTATATAGGCATCCTCCGAAACACTTTGAACAGAAAGTTTGTGATGGTAGGAAACGGGAGATTTGAAACCACGTTTTTGAGAGTGTCTTCGGTTCACTGCAGTTTTAAGCAGAACATACTAAGCAATGGTGTTGACTGACAAATTTGCAAGTGGTTTGTCTTAAAGCATATTAAAAACACCCAATAGACATGTAAATAACATTACAAATTTGATTGGTCTTTAAATTCTACTGAACATGATCATACCTATGAATCAGACAGGTTTATTATGTTTTGAATGCTCGTTAGTTTGGTCATGAAGATTCACGCTCAATGTGACTCCTCATTCATAAGGCATCTTCTCATTTTTTCTCTGATGTACCGCAGGTTCATTTTTGGGACCATTGCGGTTTGTAAATCAATTTTCGGAAGGCAGAGGGGAGGCCCGAGTCCCTCTCGCTCTTGTTTGCATGATTTACCAAAGCTCACAGTAAGACGCTTGTCATGTTAAGGGGACGCTGAGGGAAAGCGCAGGTCAGCGGGCTGGATTGTGAATTTTGGGGGGGGTTACACGTCCCAGAGCACCACAGATCCACAGAGCTTGAGATCACGGCACTTAATTCTTCGGAATAAGTCGTGCTTGTGAACAACATACTTAAGATACATTGCCTCCGTCTGAAAGAGAGGTATGAAGGGTGAGAGAAAGAATACAAGAATACAATTTAATTTCCCACCAGAGAGAGAAATTGTGTTCCGAATCTGTGGTTTGTTGTTCACAAATCTCTCTCAAGCTGGTTTGTCCTGGATTGGTTTGTCTGCGAGAACTACCTTGGTCAGGTCATGATGATTTTATTGGACACTCAAAATTACATTTCGACAGATGTCGGAAAGCACTATTTTTAGGGGTGTGCCCGTGCCAAGGAACAAGGGAACAATTTAGTGGGTTTACAAGAAAACAACAACTTGTGTGTAAAATAGTTAGATATAGAAAAAAATAAATGTGCAAAATAATTTCCGTAAAAAATAGAATACAATATTCCACGTATCAGTCATCAGACAGTTAAACACACTATGTATATTGATCAGCCATATTTATCTTAATGTAAAATACTAAATAAAGAATAACAGTATATAAGGTTGATGTTTTACTCCTGACCCATCAGTCAGGAGACGACATCCCATAATAACAATGCGAGTTCCCAAAGTCCTTCTGCCTCTCTGCAAAACCCTCCTGATTCATTAAAACTTCAATATATTGCAAGACAGGTGAAAATGTCACTTTTATTTACTCTCCTCTCCTCGTGTCTTTCTATTCTGGTGAGTTCAAACAAATGTCACAACTTGTATTTCGGTATGCAGGAGAAACCTGCGTTTAATGAGTTAAAAGTAGCTTAAAGATAGGTGTATGGTCACAGGAGGCTGTGTCGGTTGTTGAACTTTAAATTTACATATCGATTAGTGTGATTAGCACCCGCTCGACTCCAATGCACCATGGCAAATGCCTGTAATTGAACATGTGTGCTGACATTCATTTTATTTGTCTTTGATTCATCTTTAATAAAGCGCTCTCCGCGGCTCCAAACCCTCTTGACTCGGGCGACCCAGCTCTCCTCTCTGTTTCAGAGTTCTCATATGCACAGTGTCTATGAATTTCAAGCGCAGTCTTGCGGGAGCTCACCTATGCGTGCTGGAGATTTCATTTACCCGTATGCCGAATAAACGCCATCATACTCCTCTCTCTCTCTCTATCTCTTTTTCCCTGGCCGCTTGAGACCTGCACGGATTTTACAGGACCACACAATCATCCAGAGGGAAGCCTGAAATGCAGCCACTCTCAGGGATGATATTGCCTGCAGTGTGGGCCTGACCCATGATGCAATGCAGAGGCCTTAAAGAAACACAATTTCTCTGACTGTCAAAAAGCATTTTAATTCTGAGTTTGTTCTGGACTCTTGTTCTGGACTCTGGACTCTCTGGCACAACACTTTAACTAGTACAAGAATAAATGTTAATCAAAGAGCGAAACAAATAAATCAAGTATTAAATAAACAACAAAAACACATTTAAAAGTTTTCTTTCCCAGGGTGATGCATGCTGTTTACTGCGGTGAAGCAGGATAACAGTTTCCACTAAAACAAAACTCTAATAGAGCTGGATAATGCCTTTCTCCGATATCCTTCAACTAAAGAGGGATACACGTCAATTATAATGGCAGCCGGCGCTTAGCTCTTATCTGCAGCAGCCACTAAACATGGATTTGGAGAGCAGCTTTAGGAAAGGAGGGGGAACTGCCTTTGCACCCAAAACTCAGGGGGGAATTACAGTAATTTCCCATCAACTATGACTGTGTAAGTGCACGTGGGTCTTAGCTTTGGGTTCGACTGCTGGTATTTGTGCATGTTAGAGATTACCTTCCCTTAAGAGTAATCAAGGTGTGAGCCGGTGGGGTGGGCCAGACCGAGTGTGTAATACGGAGGTCTTCACGGTGGGATTTGTAAGGCAATTGTGCTGCTGACACGGGCAAGACTTAAAGCAACATGCCTGGCTTCCTCCCCTATTCACGACGTTCTTTATGCGCCCCACAAATCAGGTCTCATTAACGCTGTCTGTTAGCGCTGGGACAGGAGGTCCTGAGAGGACATGTTCCCTGTCCAGGTCACCTGCTGGGGAACAATAGATGGACGTGTCTTTATTAGACTGCGGATTGCGGTGTTTGAGCTTGGATCATTATGTGTTTTATTAGAGTAAAGATCGGGCGAATCACACGGAAAGACCATTAAGATTATTTGCACATTAATTAAGCACATACTGCCACCAAAATCTCATTACTCTTTAGAAAAAAGAGAAAAAGAGAGAAAAAAATGTCTTGTTTTTCCATTTTATATATATATATATATATATATATATATATATATATAAATAATATTATATATTGAAATACAGTGCATGTATATATATATATATATATATATATATATATATATATATATATATATATATATATAAACAAAATATTTGCCTTTTTTTAGATACCTTATTTATTTTTTTATTTTTTATTTAATGTGGTCTAACAATGTTTTTTTTTTTTTTTTTATAAAATATTATATTTGTTTGACCTGACCTGAGTATTAGGACCACCATAGAGACATTTTGTGTCGTGGTTATTCTTTGATTAAAAGATCTATATTTCATATTCAGCACAAAGGTCTGGTAAATATTTTGTACTCTTCATTCATGTGTTTATGACCTTTAAATGATTAACCAAACCTGAGGAAGGCTTGTTTCTCTATCTAGAGAAGGATCAGTGGGTTAACCTGGTGCAAAGGGTCATGACCTGCCGCTACAAGTCCGTTTCTCCTCAAACTAATCCCGGCTGTCATTCATGGATCTTCACATCTGACTCTCTCCCAGAGAATGCCATCACCTACAGTCCATCAAACATCCATTGCTCGCCTCCATCTGAAATTTCAAGTGCAGAAGATGCAGAATTAGAAACATGCTTGATGTTGCAACACGAGTGAGAATAGTGGTATGCTGATGACAGAACAATTCCATTTTTGACAGTTTAATTTGCCCCCTCCTCTTTTTTTTCGATGGACAAGAGCAAAAGGAGAGCGAGAGCCGAGCCTTCTGCCCCCCGCACAAAGTGTGTCAAGTGCGGCAAAAAAAACCTGACACCTTCCACCCGAAACGATCAAAAGAAAATCGAATATATCAAGAGTGGTGATGTCACATAACCTTATATATATTACAAAGGGAAAAAATGCTACACTCAAAATAGGCCTGACAACTATCATGAATCTAATATCATAAAAAACTAGACTCGCAAGATAGAGGTGGAGTTCACAGCTATGATGGAAAGAGAGAATGAAAGACGGAGTGTCAGTGCTGCACCATCAAATCCCACGGCGCCTCAGAAAAATGCATACAGTGGCCGTTTAAGAAACTACTGGATGTTTATCAATCTGTGAGTGATGCAGTTGCTCTAGATGGGTTATTCACCCTCTAACGGAAACTGGAAAGTGGAAGAAATAACAAAAATATTATCTCCAAAGTTCTAGGAGTAACTTTCATGCACATTTAGGGGAGATACTTTACTAGCTAGAGATGCCACTACATTACATGTTTTTACAATAGCAGGGTTTCAAAACAACAAAATTCCTTTTAAGGCGAGGTAGTTCACTTGGTGGCCATCTTGGAAACACTTCAGATTGCTATTTTCTAGAGATATACAAATACAGCTCAAATTCCAAAATTGGATGGAATGAGACCAATTACCAAAATCTCAAAAACTGCTTGTCAAGATTACATTTTCTCAATCACTTTGGCTTTATTAAAAAAATAAAAAAAAAAAAAATTCCCCTCAAAAAAAAGTTCAGATCTCTGAAAAGTTAGTTTCTTGTTCACACCAGATTTGAATTTCTTATTAATTTAAGCAAATTGTACATTTTGGCACAAGTGTGCAAAAGAGTTACATTTGCAGTTAGGCTATGCAATTTGCACATGACTTGCTAATCAAAAAAGATGAGTTGATTCTTAGTAAAATTGTCTTAGTCGACTTCTAAACTGTAAAATGTTTTCTGTTTACACCTAACACATTGTTACAAAAATACACATCTGCAATGTATTTTACTGTGTACTACACTTTCCCCAGTAAAACATTATCTACACTACTGTTGAAATCTGTATCTAAAAAGCTCAGAGTGATACTGTATGCATTTAGCTAGACAAAACAGTTAGTGTAAAAACAAGTATAACAAAACAAATGTTTTTATCAGTATAGCTCACATGATAACAAAAACCTTTTACTTTTTTTGCTGGCACTGGCTAATTTACTGACATGATAACTAGGTTTTGAAGCATGAGTTAGGCTAAATGTTTTGGATGAGTTAGGAGACTACATTTCACAGATGCAATAGAGTTGTGATGTCCCAAAAAACACTTGCTTTTCTTGTCTAAAAAGGCAGAATTAATTAAAGTTATATTATTATTGTAAAGTGATCAGCATTTTATTTGCCTTTTTAAATGAAAATGTATGATTACACATGGCTGCATTGAAATCCTGTTGGGTCTCTTTCTTGAACACCCGCTTGAACACTCTTTTTTTTTTCCTCACTGCTATTTGAGTTTGACATTACCAGCGTCCCTAGAAGGCAAATGTGTAGAGTAGCAGATGTAGCACTGATGTAAGTCATCACAGCTCTTTTGTCATACCACCCCCCCACCCCCGGCTCTGGGTTAATTAGATCGGTGAATGTGCATGCAGGTTATCCGGGAACACTTTCCCCTCTGACATTTACCCACTCTCCAGCCTGAGGAGCATGTTTGATATGGGGCCCGTCTCCTCCGACCGGCCCCTTGTTTGCCAGGCCTGTGGTGCGCTTGAATCTAATTGAACCTCATGAATAGAACAGAGGTGTCAACACGTCGAGATCTGGGGTCAAGTGCTCGGGGTGTGACTTTATCACACATAAGAAGAGAGGAGAGCAAAAAGTGCAAGCTAATCAATTTTGGCATACCAGATAGAATGAAAAAGGAAAAGGCAAAAAATTAAGTAAAATAAATGGATAGAGCAAATACACTAAATGGAATAGAAACTGAGGGTGAAGTGAAATTTAGAAAACGTCACACTGAAAGCAGAGCTCCATATTTGTATAGACAACATGAAATCATCCTAGACCTATTTACTTAATAAATGGCACTGGTCTTATTGTGCATGATTCATCAATGCAAATGTATAATTCAAATGTAAATCTACCTCTGAAATATTTTTTTTATTTTATGCTGATGTACCCGAGACCACACGGGCTGGCAAAATAATATTAATGAATAAATTCTTGATATGCCTAATATTTTTTTTAATCAAAACTTTAACATAAATTGCATAGGACTAGCCTAAATTAAATGTGTGTTCAATGCATTGTCAAATAATACAAATGAAAAAACATAGATATTAGACAATGAGAAGGAAAAAAAAAATACATACCAACAACCAGAACTTGACTGGATTGAGTTTATCCCGCGCTTGCTATGGGACGTCATCGAAAAGTCCCTTCAGAGGCAGCAGGACAGGTTTGTTTGTTTTCTTTTACTGCATAATTAATCATTATAATGTCAAAAATAATACTTTTTTTTACAAACTATACATCAATGGTATTGCAAGATCAGCTTCGATGTTTGATTACTTTTGGGATAAAAAAATACTGTAGTATTTCTATAGCCTATAAATTCGTGATAGATGTAAGAATCAAACATGCTAAATTAACACGTTTTTAAAGATAGACGTCATACCTGTTAAACCATGTCCGTCGTGTCAGGCGTTTCATGTGGGTTTTTAATCCTTTAGGCCTCCTAATAAGAAATTACGTTTGCTCGTATGTATGCTTATATCATCATTCATGACTATTTTCTTCTAAATTATGCCGAACTGATAAGCATTAAGCGTATTTGGTGTATTTTACAGGTTCGTGTTTGAACACCTTATGAGCATTCATACACCGCGCCAGATGCCGCTCGTGAGTTGTCATGAGTTCAGTGAAGAAGAAAGACGATGATAAGGATTGTCCGCCCAGTGCCATGGAGTGCACACCATATCCGCTCGTTCTAGAGGTGAGGATCTTGCGGGATCTGAGAGACTCAAGGGGGTAATCCATCGACCGGAAGTTGAAGTCGGCCGGGTGCCGCCATCTTGTAGCAGAACTTCACTTGCGTTAGCATTTCCATTGACTCCCATTCATTTTGGCATCACTTTGACGGCGAATAACTTTACATCTGAGGCGTTTAAAGACTCCATTTGTCCATTATTTATTTCTAAAGTAACACGACAATGTATAAAGGGCTCCATTACCTTCTATGTTACATTATGGCCCAGTAGAAACAGTTTTTGTAAAAACAGGCTAACGACTGCGTCATAACCACTCGACTCTCTGTCGCGCTGAACAGAAGTGACCGTACAGACAGGAGGAGAAGCTCGCAGGCAATCGGAGGAACGTCCTGTCAAGGGAGAAGCCCATAGATAATGAGTCCATAAAAACAACGGGACAAAATACTCCTGCTCACTCACGCCAAATAACTCTTTGCTCAAGTTCCCCGTCTCTGCAAGATTAACGCTGGCAATTTTCACGCACAGCTACACTGTAAAAAAATTCCGTAAAACTACGGTCCAATGTACCGTATAAATTTGAAGGATTTTTCCGTATTTGTCTTTTACAGGTCATTTACCCGTATTTTGAATTACACGCGTTGCATTGTGGGAACAAAAACCTGGCGGCGCTTAAAGTTTAAGACGCAACCGCCATTACACACGCAGATGACCGCGGCCAAAGTTGCTTATTAAAGTCGGATTTCGGGTGTGTGGAAGCCATTCTGACACTTCTATGGTAAAATACGAAATTTATGTTCAAATAAGCTGTTAACGTAACGTTATTTAGTTGCCATCTGGCATGTTAGGCAAATGAATGTCGGAGCCGTCGCATTTATCATGTTATGCATATCGTCACACATTAAAAGATTAGTATACACTCGTGGAGGTTACCTGATATATGTGTTATAGTGTGCCCTCGTTGTAATTTGGTTTATTTACTTTTATTTGTCGGTGATACGGTTTATTTCTTGACGAGCGCATCCGTTAACCAGTTGTGATAAAATGCAGTAACGTTGCTACTAACGTTAGTGTTTTTGGAGCAATTTAATGCCTTCAAACATAAGCTACAAGAGGAATCGTCAAGAAAAGTAAAGGCCATTAAGACTTGCTTGATTTAAAAGGCATGAAGATACAACGTGAAGATACTGTGTGTGAAGATGCAGTAACTGTTACAGCTGGATCAATGAAAACACCACCACCTTTTCTTCCAAATGAGGTAAGTTAATGTTATGTTTACGTTAGACTTGTTTTTGTTTTAGACGACACACACACACACACACACACACACACACACACACACACACACACACACACACACACACACACACTAATAATGACCACAAAATATTAATTTACATTTAACATGACTGCTATTATCTGTTACTCTTCTGCCTGTAACGTTGGTCTTTACCAGATCCCTCCTCAGTTTGTTTCATAGTTTTTCTGTTGTTTTCGTATCTAATTGACAGGACTTTGCTGCTGTAATTTTCATCCCAAGCACCACCTGCATGCTGCTTACAGGTTTGTATTTTTTTATTAGCATTTTTGTATTATTAATCACAATTCAATATGACTGTTCAAGACTGGCAACACACATTTAAATTTAAAGCCTGAGGAAAAATGTTGATAGAAAAAGTTGGTTGCTGAATACTCCCTTCAAAGATGTGTATGCTTACATGGTCAGTAGAAATACAAATTGTATAGGGAAAATTTAAACAACTATGTTTAAAGGAATAGTTCACTTTAAAATGAAAATTCTGTCATCATTTACTCACCCTCAAGTTGTTTCAAACCTGTATGAATTTCTTTCTTCTGCTGAACACAAAGACATTTTGAAGAATGTCGGTAACCAAACCATTAACTGGAGCCATTGACTTCCATAGTATTTATTTTTTCCTACTATGGAAGTCAATGGCTCCAGTTAACGGTTTGGTTACCGACATTCTTCAAAATATCTTTGTGTTCAGCAGAAGAAATAAATTCATACAGGTTTGAAACAACTTGAGGGTGAGTAAATGATGACAGAATTTTCAATTTAAAGTGAACTACCCATTTAAAGCGGTTTTCTGAAGTGATCGTGTAATGTAATATCTTTATAATTGTAATATCATTTTGTAATATCTTTTTTGTTTAAGGTGGTGGACATTCAGGATTGCTGTTATTCAAGAAGTTATTATTGACCACATCACTACCCCATTAAGGCAGTAAGCTTCAAAATACCTGAAGAAAATGGCACTTATCCTGGAGTTCATATAAAGGTAAGCAACACATTTTTAATTAAATGATTTATAGATTATGTTATTGTGTTTCTGTTTATTTAGTTGAAAATAATTAAACATATTATAATGTATAGTTAGCAGACAAGCTAACATGACATGCAATTGGAGTCCACTGGAAACAAAAGTCTTAGCATTTTATATACAGTGTTTGAATTTGAAAGAATTAGGGATGGCTGATTATTTATAGTTGATAATTTAACGAACGTAAAATACTGTACAATTGTTTTTAAACCTCAACCTGGTCTGCATGATACTTTGTAGTTCATTTTCCTTCATTTAATTTCTTGCGTAGCTAAAATATATCTATTTTTTTCTTCATATCCAACTTTTCTGTGCAGAAATCCTGAACGAAGGTCAAAAAGGCTGAGATGAAGGAAACCAAACGTATACACATTCCTCCAAGACTGCTGAAGTTCCTGTATGAACAACTTCGAAAAACCATGTCAAGTTTTAGCTTTTGTCAAATCTCAAAATGGAACTTTAACTGAACATACCAATCACTCCTTCATCTAGGTGATAGACCGGGATCAGCACTTCCTCATCAAACAGATCAAGGATAATCTACCTGATGAACATCTACGTCCAGCCCTGAACCCTCTACCTGTGTCGGCACGGAGAGAACAACGACAACCTGGAGGGACAGCTGGGTCGTGATGCAGGCCTCTCGCCACGAGACAGACAGGTACAGTTAACCGCAGACAGAACCATTACAGTACACGGTAACTAAATTTGAAACATCTTGATGGATAGGCCACATACTGTTCTCTCCCCTCTGTAGTTTTTGGTGGCTAAACCCGAGTCTGCAGTCCTACCAGAACCTGGTCCAATCAGTCCAGTGGCTCTGAAGAATTTACTACACGTTTCTTGGTGAGTGATGAGTTTTCCCCACCTAGAATCTTTGTTTTGGCACATTCTGTATGTCAGTAATAATGTTTTGTATTTCTTTTACAGCCTTCATCTTACCTGAAGACAAGAAGAGTACCCCCCCCCAGCCAATCCATGTTCCTCTGAAAAACCTTTTCCCCTCACACATTTTAAATATAATTTATTCAGTGGATGCGATTGTTTTAATGTTAACAAAGTGTCATCAATTGGCAGACTTGATACAATTTAGAGATGAGAAACTATATATACTTTTCCCTTTTGTGTTTTTTTCCTTCATATTTTAGTTTTCATGGAATTGTTGTAGATCTATAAGTAAATAAAAATATTTTTTAATCACAGAAGATTTGTTTGAAATGTTTTCAACAAGAGTTATCATTACACTGTTAACTAACAGAAAAGTAAAATTTCTATTTGCTGTAGGTATATTGCCTAAATTCATCTGTTTTATTTTTACTGTAGGAAAACCATAAATTAACAGAATTTTTTCATCTTTTAATTACGGAACAAAGTCCGGGTAATGAGCTGCCAGTACATTTTCTGTTATTTTACGGATTTATTTAATATTTGCGTTTTTTTTACTGTAGTTATATCATTAAATAACAGAAAGTGTCCTGTTTTTTTTACTATAAATACATCATTAAATGACAGATAGTGTCTGGTCTTTTACTATAGATGCACCATTAAATAACAGAAAATTTCTGTTTTATTTACAGTGGGCACACTGTGAATTAACAGAAAATTTCTGTTTTTTAATTATGGGACAAAGTCCGGGTAATGAGCTGCCAGTACTTTTTCTGTTATTTTACGGATTTATTTCTTAGAGTGTACTAGAAGATGTACGTCTGTCAGGCGGGTTGCTCACGTCATCAAGCTTAGTTTGAGTCGGTTTGAGTCTGCGCGTCAGGAACGGAAGTGCTCAAAAGTCACTAAAAATGGGCTTCAACTGTCTCAACTGAGTTCTAATGAGATGGCTCTGTCCACTTCTTATACTGTCTATGGAGAGACTCTTTCTGCAGGGTACATAGTTGCGCCAGTAGATGGCGATGATCGTAGTTGTTATTGTTTTTATTATTATTTTATTGAATCATTTTATCTATACACACACACACACACACACACACACACACACACACACACACACACACACACACACACACACACACACACACACACACACACACACACACACACACACACACACACACACACACACACACACACGTTCACTTAATAGATTTGTCTAAAAACATTGTCAAACTCTAGGTGTATTTAAATCTGGCACTTGATAAGCAAATGAATCAAATCACACAGATGACAGCACAGACAGTGACATTCCCTTGAAAATTATGAACAAAAAACGAAGGTAAAAAGAAAGTATAGACTACATTAAATATAGGTTAATTTGCAGTGAGGATAAACATGTTTTGTGCTGACCACAGTGAGTTTTGTGTGGTGAATTACTGGCTATTGAGAGCATAAAATAATTGCAAATCAAGTTTGGACAATAAACAATTCCAGTGCTGTGTTGGGTCTCCTGGACTTGATGTCCAATGTAAAATCTCCTTAAATAAAACGAATGGAGAATGACTGTTTTAATATATTCAAGATGCATGTGACTTTTGCTCACAAAGCCAAAGTTAAGCAGTCACTCCCACCCCGGTGTGGTGTTAGGGACACTTTTGGCCTTTTGCTTCCCTGGCTGTCAGAGCACAATCCCGGTGTTCCTGACATCAAAAATGAGAGAGAATGGAAGCGAGTTACTTTTTCTCCTTCCCTTCACTCGTTCTGCAGCGTTTGTTTTTCTGGCAGCTAGTTTTAACCCAGCCTCTCCTGTCATTTCTGAGTTCAGTGTCTGCTGAGAGGAGAAGGGAAAAAAGAAGGATGGTTTGGCCCATTGTACTTGCTCTTTTGACCCCCATGTTGTCCATGGCCAGTGAAGGAGAACTTCTGACAAGCGATGTCAGGAGTGACAGCCGATCTGGTCGGGTTGAACGGGGACGTGGAGCAGCAGCATTTCATTTTGGGGCCATTTTTTTAAGCCGACTGTGTGTGGGGCCACACCTGCCTCAGGGGCCAGTGCTGACAGAGAATCACGTTGTGTGTGTGTGTGTGTGTGTGTGTGTGTGTGTGTGTGTGTGTGTGTGTGTGTGTGTGTGTGTTGTGTGTGTGGTGTGTGTGTGTGTGTGTGTGTGTGTGTGTGTGTGTGTGTGTGTGTGTGTGTATGTGTATGTGTGTGTGTGTGTGTGTGTGTGTGTGTGTGTGCTCATCGGGTGCTTATGCTAAACAGACGCAAAGAAGCCACCTGCTCTCCTCTGACGTAACAGTCTTCAGTCCAACTGTCCAACATCACACACTCATTTTACATGTTCAACGCCTTCACAATAGATGCTGCAAATTGGAGAATCCTAGGAAGCATTCGTTAATTTTGAAATCATAGTGATGTAGAACTTGAGTAATGTTGATAAATTAAGGTTTTCACATTTTGTTTGTGTGATTCAGGTTTTGCTATACTTGTGTGGGGATTCTGAAGTGCTGTCACTTTGTTCATGAATCAACAAGGAAAAAATGTTTATAAAGTATTAACTAAATAATGAATTTATTAACTTATAAAAGAGCTGTGTTTTATGGGAAATGGGCAGCATTCCTACATATGAATTTAAAGTTAATTTAATTTTGACTCAAATATACGTGTACATACACACATACACACACACACACACACACACACACACACACACACACACACACACACACACACACACACACACACACACACACACACACACACACACACACAATAACTTTGTTATTGTCACTGTGTGTGTGTGTGTGTGTGTAAGTCTATGGGACATTAAAGTATATATAAATAAACTACAGTTGCAAGACATTACATTAGTTATGGCACATATTTTGACTTCTATGTCATGACTTCACATATACTTAAAAAAGTATAAGGGGTTAACAAAAAAATAAATAAATGCATTTAGGCTACATTAACTCTTCCACTAATAATGTAAATTATACAAGATGTTAAGTAAGCCAAATATTTTTTTATTTTTTTTTGCAAAGGAAAGGACTGAACTATTTATCACCTGTCTAGACTTTCTTAATGTAAAATTCCCATTCGTTGTATTCTTAACCAATTGTTTATTTTATAAAGGGACAAAATAACATTATTTGTATTATTTTACAGTATGCTCTAAAATTTGGAAAGTGAAGTTCTATTGACAGTACAGTTCAATAGGAAGTCTCCGGATTGTTAATCAGTATGTGTGAATGTGTTGGGTTTGCTCTCTTTGCTTTAGTTTGTCAGAGGCTAGTTGATTAAGGGTGATGTTTTAACAGTGCTAGGTTGCCTCTAATGCAAAAACTGGCCTGGTGACTTGGCTTGTGCATAGTGGATGTTGGCATCCTATGAGTTTATGGCAGGATTCTAATGGGATACAGACAGAAAGAGCAAGAGAGAGGTTGGTCACAGCGAGTGGTTACACAAGTAGAAGAATTGTGACAACCCTCTACTAGCTGTTTCTTACACATGCAGTACACACACACACACACACACACACACACCACACACACACACACACACACACACACACACACACACACACACACACACACACACACACACACACACACACACACACACACACACACACACACACACACACACACACACACACACACACACACACACACACACACACACACACACACAGCTTGTAGCTCCCTAAATCCCTGAATGAGTTCAGATATATCTAGTTTCCTCTTGAAGAGGAAGTTAACTGACTACATTCGCTACCAACTGAACGAGCCGCTGGTCAGCCAGCATTTTAAACACAAATCCTAGAGAAAAATGACATTTCAAAATTCATTTCCTATTAGTTTTTTCCTAAAATAAAGGCCTTTTTATGGTTTTGTGGGTGACTGCGCATTAAAAGAGCCTGGCAGAGCCCTCTTTCTTCTCGTCCTCTATCCTTCCTCCTGCCTTGTCCGTGGAAAGCTGACCCTGTGTGCCGTGGTCTTTGTGGCTTATTAAAAGGTCACCGTTGCTGGCAGCTCTTAGCACTTGGCAGGACTCTGTGGGCTTCGGTGGAGCTGTGAAAACCAGTCTGTCATAATTCCTCCACACAACCCCAGCACTTCATGTGGAAAGGGCCTGTCACAAAATATGAACCACCCTGCTCTTTGTTTCGCCCTTTTTTCATCTTTCTTTTTTTGCCATGACTCACATTTCGTTTCCTTTTCCAGCCCTGCAGTCAAATGACCCACAGCAAGGGGAAAATTGTGGGTAAAGGATATATGTTAGATTTACGGTACTGATAAAGTAGCTTGTACTGACAGATGGAGAAAATACACGTCTGAACATATATAGTTAATGAAAATGCTTCAGGAAATGTTCCAAGTTGTTTCACTGTGATATAAAAACTTTAATATATTTTAGTGATTTAGTGTGTCGAATGAACACTCTCTGATCTGGAATTCCAGTTAAGGCATTCTAAACACGAAATAGAATATAATTAACAAATATAATAAAAAATAACTTCTCTGCACTCACTATGTTTTTCTTTACCTGGGTAGTTAAATACTTGTGGAAATGTGTCGTCCTGCACCGTGACACGCAATACTTTATGTGAAATGCATTTTGATTAATATTTTATAGTTATGCATTCAGATTTTGTGACCTTTTTTGAATACTCGTGAGCGTATACATTTTTTTCCTCACTTAAGGACCAATAGTGAAGGTTAAAATGATATTAATTTACAGGACCTTAGATACACACATTCTCTTATACATTTATATTAACATTTAACCTCAAATTGTATGTTTATTAAAAAAAAAAAAAAAAAAAAAGTGTAGGCCTATGTGCAGGTTATACATCCAACTGCCCTTCTATTAATATTTTTCTTTTCATATTGCGGTATACATAGATGCTATATTTATACTATGCACTATAAACAGTCATACCTTTAATGATTTGTATACTATTTTATTCTTTGTTGACTTTATGATTATCAGATGTAGATTTAGTTGTTGTTTACACCATGGATGTGACCCATCTGATCTTTGTCACTTCATTTGTGCTTTACCAAACCAAAGGGCCGAGAGAATTCATGTGTGTGTTGCGCGTATCCTATTCTTTTTCGCACCTTCCCTCGGTCGGTGTTGTTTCCCAGTTTCTCCACGACACCCTCTTTTCCAGCCTTTTCTGCGACTTCATTTGCACATGCTGTACATTTCTGAATCCATCGGCAGCCTCTTTTTACCTCTGACTCTCTCTCTGTCTTTCTCTCTGTCACCTTCTTGCATACTACATTAAACCAGGTGTCACGTCATTAAACACCGCTCTTCTCCGTTTGTGAAAAACGTGACCCCCATTTCCCTCATTTTTCGCTCCGAGAAAGAGGTGCCAACAGAGTAATTAACTGCCGTCACATCGGTGTGCGCACACTTCCTGTCAGTGTTTCGTCCTAACAGGGTCTCTCTCCTCACGCTAATGATGTCATTCAGAGAGGGAAGAGTGCGAGAGAAACCCGCTAAGAGTTTACAGCATGTCACGTCTTGTAAGTGGAAACAGTTCATCTCAATGCCAACACGTTTCGCTGTTTAACATACTAATACGCACCCCACGATTTGCCGTTATTAAAAATGATCTCTTTGTAGATCCGTGCGCCGGCCTGGAAAAATATGACAATCATTTTGTTGGGTTTGGCTCGTTTAATCGGGAGGCCGCTAGCTGATTTGATTCAATTTGGTTCCGGCTGTAGTTCACTTCCCGTGACAAGCGCTGCAAAGGCAGAAAGAGCGGCAGAGAGAAGGATTGCGCTTTGCTGTATACATGCTAACCTAATTGCATCTCAAATGCGCAATTCATTCCTCATAGCCATGGGCTTTTCATTCGCAGGGCCCCGAGAAGGAACAGGAGCTGTTTATATGTAAAGTCTCTGGCTTTATAAAGTGAATTTCAGCAGCAAATAATACACTCCATATCGAAATTGAGAAGGGTAATAGGAAATTGATTGTGACAATGCAATATTAGAGAGCCATCTCCATAATATTTTATTTATCATAGTTTCCACCTTTTATTGCCAGGGACCGCTGTTTCATCTTGCTCTGCAAACTGCAGTCTGCAGAGATTTTGACCTCGATATTTTCACTTAAATGAACATACTGTGTAAGGAAGTACAATTTTTCTTTCACTGCTGGTCATGCCTAAAAAACAATTCATTTAAAGCATCTAAATATTTTCGAATTATGGCTAGTAATTTTTGCCACTGTCTGATACTCCAGGGAAGCCGTTTGAAATTAACCTATAATTCAGTTTAAGGACTGTGTATTTCAGTCTTTTATGGTGAAAGTAATTTCAGGCTTTCAGTTAAATTGTTGCACCAGGATTCTTACAATGCAAGTGATAAGTGTCATTCGATGTACATTATGAAAATTCATTCTTTCTCAGGATAAACAACGTTTTCTTCTACCAGCATATGAGGTTTTATTTCCTGTATGCGTGTTTAACATGATTGTAACTAACTCTAAGGAAAGTTTAAATAAGACCATAATTTCAGAGCTTTATTTTATAAATTTTCTCTGTTAATATTTGTTAACTGTTAAAGAGTCTTTTATTTTGACACATCCTAGTGGAACGTTAATTCTGCATCTAAAAAGGTGAGACTAGTTAGTGAGACGCACCTACGGAAGTAAGGAGAAACGATCACATTTCGGTCTGAAATTGTATAAAGCTCTTCAAGGATAATTTAAGCACCTAGCTGGAACGGGAACAAGGTATTGTGTGTTTAACTTGTTTTAATGTTAATCCATTTAACTGTGAAGAAGTGTTTGAATGTATTCTCTCTCGTGTCATGTGAAGTCAAGCTAACGTACTTTTTTAGCATTGTTAAAACTACACGTGTAACGTCACTAAAGTGTCTTTATAAATGACTGTTTGTATGGTTAATTCAGCCTTCGGGTAATGTTTGTTTGTAAGAGCTAATTTTATGTTATTCATCTGTCCCGTAGCTCTTACGTTGTTTCAAGAAGAAAGTTTGAAATGAAAGGAAAGTAGATTTGTGTGTAACCAAGGCTGACGTGACGGCTGAACATAAATAAAGGCTTCTGGAAACATCAGTACGCTTCACCATTGTCTGGCTGGGGGTTTGCTACAGTAAGAGCTTGACCCGCATCGATATCGACGACGACTCGTTGTCTACTACGGACCACGGAGGGTGTTCACGGCGCTGGCTACTGCTTCCGCGACATCGCCACGAGGTGTCAACGTGACTCATCGAGCGGCATCCTCGCGTCTCGCGCCTGACCTACTTTGGACAGCGGTCTCACGTCACGAATTCGGTGCAATGGTCAAGTACAGTCACACTCACGGACATTGATGCTGGACTGTGAGTATTAACCCATTATTATACTGTCTATAGTTCAGCAAAAAGGTGAACAACGGATAAATGGCTTCTTGGACTGAACATATAACACTCAACGGCTCATTAAGGAGAGCAACAAAATAAACTCTGGTTGCATTTTACACTCCTGCCTGCATACATTCACATGGACTCTTTCTAATTAAGAACACATATACATTTGTTGGACTTTGCATCTGTTTTATTTGTTAACTGTGGTTATTGAAGCCGTTACATTTACATTTCTCACACTTTGGATTTAAGAACTTTGATAACTTTGTTTATTGTGGTATTTACATTGACATTTACAGTTATTTGAGTGATTATATGTAAATGCATATGTGCTAGCTATTTAATCTGTTGTTTTATGTTTATGCTGTTCATAACAAGGGCTTGATTATATCTTCCAAAGGGGTCGTCTTATGCCATTAGAGTAAAAAAAAATTAGACAATAATGTCAGAGTCAGGTAATGAGAAGGAGGTGGAGGAGCAGATGGTTGGTTATCAGCATGAAGATTTACAAAGTGAAGCCTACATAATGGTAGGCACATCTGAGAGACCGTGTCTGAAGGAAACAAATGAAGCTAAACAACAACGTCTAACTGATCTCCAAGGCAAGCTTAATAAGGATGACAATGCTCTCGAAGGTCCTAGACGCTCTGAACGCACACGCCATCCCACAGAGAAGATGCGCGTGCATCAATATGAAGAGGCCAAGAAAAAAGAGAAAAGATTGTACGCCATGTACGAGCAGTGGAAGCTCCACACACGCAAGGCAAGAGATCAGCTAAAGACGTATATGTCAGAGAGTCAGCTCTGGCCTCTCATTGAAGAGCTTAAGAAGGATAAAGAAGACATAATGACCATTTATTATGAAATTCGAAATCTCACCACACCCTCCACCGACATAAGAAGAAGAGTTGATACGTGTGAATCGGTGACCACAGAAATCACCAACATTGCCTACAACAGAGCTATCGATGATGAAAGCGAGTTTAATGAACAGCAGGAAAGACACCGCCTTCATGAACTGCTCCGCCATGACTATGCAAAGTCTGTCTATGGATCCGCAGCCTCTTCGATAAGTCACAGCCAGTCCGACAGCCACTGCTCCATAACTACATCCATGACAGCAAAACGTGCGGATGCAGCAGCTGAACTAGCAGTAAAAGAAGCAAATTATCAGATGCTGCTAGAGGAAGAAAGGCAAAAGGAATCTATAAGAGAGTTAGAGGAACAACAACGCAAAGCTCTAGAGGCACAAAGGCGTGAGTTGGAGCGATTGCAGGCAGAGAAAGAGATACGGGCAGCTCAAGCCAAGTTGAAGATCTACGATAAGGAGACAGAGCACAAGGATGCAAACTATGTTAAAAAGGAAAGGAACATGGAAGCAAAGAATGTGCCTGTAACTACAGTGCCCCTCTCTCAAGTCGCATCGCCCCGTTATACAGACATTCCCTCTCTCGCTCAGATTCTTCAAGACAACATAGCCTTAAATAGGCTTCCTGTTCCTGAGCCATTTGTCTTCAATGGAGATCCCATACAATTCATTGAATGGAAGGCAGCATTCACCTCACTCATTGACCAAAGGGCAATCTCACCAGCTGAAAAACTATACTACCTGAAAAAATACGTTGGTGGCCCAGCACGGCAGGTTTTAGATGGCAACTTCTACCGAAATGACAATGAAGCCTACCAAGACGCCTGGGACAAACTAGATCGTCGCTTTGGTCAACCATTCACCATTCAGAGAGCATTCAGAGAGAAGCTCACCAACTGGCCGAGAATTCCATCAAAGGATGCTGAAGGACTGAGACGCTTCTCAGATTTTCTGAATGCCTGTCAAGATGCCATGCCTCATGTCAAGGGTCTCGACATATTAAATGACTGTGAAGAAAATCAGAAGCTCGTTCACAAACTACCAGACTGGGCAGCTTTACGCTGGAACCGACAAGTCACACAAAGCCTAAATGAAAATCAAGAATTCCCAAGTTTCAAGGAGTTTGCTAGATTCACATCAACTGAAGCTGAAATTGTTTGCAATCCCATTACGTCCTTTAATGCCCTACGTTCATCAGATTCTAGCACTGAGAAGAGAAATCTCAGAGACGTGAAGAAAAACAAGGCCAGTGTTTTTACCACTCAAACAGTCACTGACAATGAAAACCACAAGTCAGAACAGAGAAAGGTTAAGACTTCATGTATCCTTTGTCAAGATAATAGACACCAGCTTCATGCATGCTCCAAGTTCACTGAGATGGTGTTGGTTGAGCGACGCAACTACATAAAAGAGAAGAAACTCTGCTATGGATGCCTGAAACCCGGCCACAGCGTGAGAGACTGCCGTCATCGTCATTTCTGTGACCACTGCAAGGGAAAACATCCTACAGCCCTGCATGACGACAACTATAAAAGAGAAAGGTCTACATCAGAACCAGAGACAAAGCGACGTGCTGCTGCAACGTCTCTCAGTGTAGCAGGTGAAGGGTCATCCAGCACATCCATGGTGATACCAGTCTGGGTTTCATCTAAAAAAGATCCAACTACTGAGAAACTTGTCTATGCGTTACTCGACACTCAAAGCGACACTACGTTTATTGATCAAGAAGTGAGTGATGGTCTTAATGCTGACAAGTATCCGGTGAAACTGAAGTTGACGACTATGAGTGGTAAGGACACAGTTCTCACAAGCGAAAGTGTTTCTGGCCTTTGTATTAGAGGATATAGTTCTGCAATTCAAGTCGATCTTCCAGTCGCCTATACAAAGGACTGCATACCCGTTAACCGCTCTCACATTCCCACGTGTGAGACGGCTAAACAATGGAGTCATCTAGCAGAAATAGTGGATGAAATCCAACCACTCAAGGACTGTGTAGTAGGCCTTTTGATCGGCTACAACTGCTCAAGAGCTATGGCACCAAGGCAAGTCCTTTTAGGAGGAGATGAGGAACCCTACGCTGTAAGGACGGATTTAGGATGGAGTATTGTAGGGCGCTCATTACAAACCCACGATGCGTTGAGCACGCATCATCTGTGTCACAGAATTACAGTTAAGGAGCTACCTCCGGTAACTCCTATCGACGTCATTCGCATTTTAGAGTCTGACTTCAAAGATGGCAGTGACGACAGCAAAATTGTGTCACAAGACGACATCACATTCCTCAACATACTGGATAAGGGAATAAGGAAAAATATACATGGCCATTATGAAATGCCTCTGCCTTTTAAAACCAGACCCAGCTTGCCTGACAACAAAGGCTCAGCTATGACACGTCTCCTTCACCTTAAAAGGAAATTGCAACGTGATGAAGGGTATAAGGAGCATTATGTTGAGTTCATGGAGGAAGTCATCGGAAAGGGAGATGCTGAGCAGGTCAAGGAAGGTGGGAGTGAAGGTGAGAGATGGTACATTCCCCATCATGGTGTGCGTCATGCAAAGAAGCCGGATAAACTTCGTGTGGTGTTCGATTGCTCAGCCAGATACAAGGGAACAAGCCTGAATGATCACCTCCTCTCGGGACCTGACATGTTGAACAACTTAAGTGGAGTTCTCATCCGTTTTCGACAGCACCCCGTGGCATTGATGTGCGACATTCAGAAGATGTTCCATCAGTTTCATGTGGACGAAGCTGATCGCAACTACCTGCGCTTTCTTTGGTGGAAGCAAGGAGACTTGAACTCACCGCCCAGCGAGTTTCGCATGAAAGTGCATCTGTTCGGTGCAGCTTCCTCTCCGGGATGTGCAAACTATGGGATGAAACATCTAGCTAAGGAGAATCGTGACATCTACACTCAAGGCTCAAGATTTGTTATGAGGGACTTTTATGTAGACGATGGGCTCGTAAGTGTTGAAAGCACTGAAGATGCTATTCAGCTTGCCAGGGAAGCTCGTGAACTCTGCGCCATGGGTGGTCTCCGACTACATAAGTTTGTGTCTAACGACAGAGAGGTACTAGAGAGTATACCACCCTCCGAACGAGCAATCAACGTGAAGGATATGGACCTCGCGTTTGATGATTTGCCACTTGAGAGAGCTCTCGGGATTCAATGGGATGTGGATTCTGACCACTTCAGGCTTAACGTCAGTCTCAAGGAGCAGCCTGCAACACGACGCGGGATTTTATCTACAGTTGCTTCTCTGTACGATCCTCTTGGGTTTGTGGCGCCAGTAGTCCTTAAAGCGAAGATCATTCTTCAGGAGATGTGCAGACGGGGCACTGGCTGGGACGATCCCCTCACTGACGAGCTTCGCCCAAAATGGGAAAAATGGAGAAGTGATCTGACCCACTTAGATAATTTCACCATATCCCGTACCTACTCACCTGCTGGATTTGGAAGGGTCTCAAAGACAGAGCTGCATCACTTCTCTGATGCCAGTATGAAGGGTTACGGTCAGTGTTCATACCTGCGACTCCAAAACGAAGAGGGAGATATTCATTGTGCCTTAGTTGTAGGAAAATCACGTGTCTCTCCGACTAAGGTCACAACCATCCCAAGATTAGAATTGACGGCAGCAGTCGTTTCCGTGAAGATAAGCAACATGCTCAAGGAGGAATTGGGATGTATTAACGCGGAGGAGTTCTTCTGGACCGACTCTAAAGTGGTCTTAGGCTATATAAGAAACGAAGCACGACGATTCCACACGTTTGTGGCTAACCGCGTTCAGAAGATTCAGCTCAGCACAACCCCACAACAGTGGCTATATGTCCCAACAAATGAGAATCCTGCTGACCATGCTTCTCGGGGCTTAACTGCCAGTGAGCTTTTGTCATCAACCTGGCTCACTGGGCCCGAGTTCTTATGGAACAAGGAAATAAAGCTGGCTTCAGATGAGGTACCAGAGTTAACAGTCGGAGATCCAGAGGTCAGGAGTGCTCTAGCGCTCAGTACAAAAACCACTGAACGCATGACCCTCGTTGATCGCTTGGCCAAGTTCTCATCTTGGTCGCTAGCTACGCGGGCGGTTGGACGCATCCTCAGGCGCATAAGCAATAACAGATCAAACAGTCTCACCACTGTAACAGAACGAGCAGAGGCAGAACATTGCATAATCAAAGATCTGCAGAAAAATGTGTATCAAGAAGAGTTGAAACTGCTGAGTAAAGGGATCCCTCTACCATCTCACAATCCGTTACATGCTCTTGACGCTTTTCTCCATGAAGACGGTGTCCTCAGGGTGGGAGGGAGACTGTGCAACTCCTCTCTTTCCTACTTCATCAAGCACCCTGCAATCATTCCCAAAGATCATCAAATCACAAGGATGATTATTGCCTATCACCACGAAAGGATGAAACATCAAGGTAAAGGTCTTACCATTAATGAAATAAGACGCAGCGGCTACTGGATTAAAGGAATCAACCGGCAGTCGCTTCGTACATTCGTCAATGTGTCACCTGTAGACGGCAACGCAAACCTACGGAAGAGCAAAGGATGGCCGATCTACCCCCTGAACGGTTGGAACCATCACCCCCCTTCACCTTCTGTGGCATGGACTGCTTCGGGCCATTCCTTACAAAACAAGGGAGAAAGGAGAACAAAAGGTACGGCCTTCTTTTTACTTGCCTTAGCTCCCGTGCTGTTCATATCGAGATTCTTGAAGACATGTCGACAGATGCTTTCATAAATGGCCTCCGATGTTTCATCGCCATACGTGGTGCTGTTCGTCAGATCAAGTCTGATCAAGGAAGCAACCTTGTCGGTGCCAAAAATGAGCTCAGAGAAGCTTTAAAGGAAGTCGATGCAGACCGTCTGGCTGTATTTCTTGCAGAGAAGCAATGTGATTTCAGCATGAACGCACCCCATTCCAGTCATGCAGGAGGGGTGTGGGAAAGACAAATAAGGACAGTGAGAAGCGTTCTAAGGTCCACTCTTACCCTTTCCTCTGGTAGACTAAATGATGCTTCGCTACGGGCCTTTTTCTATGAAGCCATGGCTATAGTCAACAGTCGTCCTCTGACTGTTGACAACCTCAGCGACCCTCGTAGCCTTGAACCACTCACTCCTAATCATCTTCTGACAATGAAATCTGTTCAGGCCTTACCCCCTCCAGGTGAATTCGTCAGAGAAGATGTTTATGGCAAGAAAAGGTGGAGACATGTTCAATACCTCGCAGAACAGTTTTGGAGTCGCTGGAGAAAGGAATACCTTGCCAACATTGCTCTCAGACAGCGCTGGCATGCTCCAAGGAGAAATTTACAAGTTGGAGACATTGTAATCATGAAGGGAGAGGATGTGCACAGGAATGAGTGGAGATTGGGTAGAGTTTCAGAAAGAACTATTGACAAAGATGGACTTGTACGGAGAGTTAAAATCCAGCTTGGTGACAGGAAGCTTGGCAAGAAAGGAGAGCGTATTCACAAGGTGTCCGAAGTTGAGCGGCCAGTTCAGAAGCTTGTCCTGCTGCTGGAGACTAGCTAAATCTGCTCCCTCCACTTCATAGCGCATAATATTACATAGTTATGTCAAAGTTGAAAACTTATAGTTAAGTTTCTGACATAAGTTGTCTTAATTCTTATACAGGCTCAGGGAAGACAATTTTCATTTAAAATCATTCGTGTCTAATGCAGATTGTGTACCGTTACATTATTCACTCATGATTGGTGGGAGTGTAACTAACTCTAAGGAAAGTTTAAATAAGACCATAATTTCAGAGCTTTATTTTATAAATTTTCTCTGTTAATATTTGTTAACTGTTAAAGAGTCTTTTATTTTGACACATCCTAGTGGAACGTTAATTCTGCATCTAAAAAGGTGAGACTAGTTAGTGAGACGCACCTACGGAAGTAAGGAGAAACGATCACATTTCGGTCTGAAATTGTATAAAGCTCTTCAAGGATAATTTAAGCACCTAGCTGGAACGGGAACAAGGTATTGTGTGTTTAACTTGTTTTAATGTTAATCCATTTAACTGTGAAGAAGTGTTTGAATGTATTCTCTCTCGTGTCATGTGAAGTCAAGCTAACGTACTTTTTTAGCATTGTTAAAACTACACGTGTAACGTCACTAAAGTGTCTTTATAAATGACTGTTTGTATGGTTAATTCAGCCTTCGGGTAATGTTTGTTTGTAAGAGCTAATTTTATGTTATTCATCTGTCCCGTAGCTCTTACGTTGTTTCAAGAAGAAAGTTTGAAATGAAAGGAAAGTAGATTTGTGTGTAACCAAGGCTGACGTGACGGCTGAACATAAATAAAGGCTTCTGGAAACATCAGTACGCTTCACCATTGTCTGGCTGGGGGTTTGCTACAATGATTACTCAGACAGTGATTAATAAGCAAATAACAAGAAGACAGAAAGAAAGTTATTTCTCTATTTCAGGACTACACAATATCTCATTCAAGATTGCATTAAATTAACTGTATTTTTTTTTTTGCTGAGCAGTAATGAAGGATTTAAGCTTTGTGTCTATAGTAAAAAAATAATAATAAATGACCTTCAGAATTAAACTCACCCTGAGAAATATTCATTATTCACTGGAGTAAAATGTGTGACAACTAACCCCAACCTCTGCTATATAGATAACTGCAGCCGTCTGTTTCCTGTTTGTTATGATACGACGTGTCACGCCTGGACCAGATGTTTCATGCACAGTGTCATTGTCTCAGAATCACTCACCGTTTCATAATTGTTCTGAATGCATGGGAATGCAAGTGATGTGTTTCATCGTGAGTCATGACATTGGCAGACATCTACTTTTTGTCACTGCGTACGTAGTATGCACGTTTATCTTATGGTACTCATTTGCCAAGATTCATAAATACACCTACACATCACTAACAGCATTACACTTAGATCTGGCAAACAAAAGAACAATTAGAAGAGCTTCCTCTGTGAAATTGCATTTAACTTCAATGTGAACACACACACACACACACACACACACACACACACACACACACACACACACACACACACACACACAACACACACACACACACACACACACATAATATATATATATATATATATATATATATATATATATATATATATATATATATATATAATTTTATTATTTATTTTTTTACATTTGCATATTACAAATGCTTTTTATTAACGTCAAGATATGTATGTATATATATATATATATATATATATATATATATATATATATATATATATATATATATAGTATGTATATATATATATAGTATGTATGTATCATGCATATTTAAGTCTCTGGTTAAGCAGTACGAAATGTAGAGTACTCTCTTACCTCACATATATATATATATATATATAAATTTTTTTATTTTTTTTTTTTTATTTTTTTTTGCAGGTCAAAATTTGCTATTGATATTGCAAGTAGTGTATGCTACAGTTTAAACAGTAGCTCCATTATGGGTCCCTGGTTGCTTCTGGAAATGTTAAATTAATTAACAGAGTCGCCGATATCAGGTGACCAAATCCTGTTAGAGAGGCTGTTAGATTCGGCTCTTTCCAACACAATGAAAAGTGTAGTTTTCACCCTCTCTGCCTTTCCATCCGGTGTTCTTCTGTCTCTCATTCAACAGTGAGGCACTTTCCAAGCCTTTTTCCACTTCTGTCCCTTCAGTAGAACACCCTCGATATCTGCTTTTACTGATGTCGGAAAGTGTAAATCACGTTCTCCTATTTTGTCATTCCAGTCATTTTAGTCACTAAAGGATTACTTCAAGTGACTGAACTTGGCTGTTATCTGTTGGAGTCAGCGGCCAGGTCATCTCAGGGGACAGGGGAACAGGTCCCACTGCAGTGACCTGATCACCATCCAGGCCCTTGGATCCAGCTCGCTAGTCATTTCTGACTGATGTGTGCCGGCTGTCACCGAAACAGCACTTAACAATAACAATGCCATCCGGCTCTGAAGAGAAAGAGAGTGAGTGAGATTGAACTGGACAGGGTTGAACATCCCCTAATGCAAAATTTATAAAGTTTTGAGGGTTGTTAGGTTTTAAAGCACCAGATTAGACCTGATCTACCTTTGGTGTCACTGTGAATTAGAGCTTTTAATTTCGTGCCGGTGGACACAAAGAGGGCGAGAGACGGAGAGAGAGATGGATTGTCACCCACTGTATCAATGTGTCACCTCTCACTAAAACAAAAAGCAGAAACAAAGGCCTGATTTAAGCGTGTTCGATATCCCCTAAGCCCTGACGAACAGAAGCACATGCTAAATTATTCAAACAGTATTAATTCTCACATAGTTAGACTCTGTAGTGCAGGCCTTTTCTTCTGGGTTTGCATATACATTGACCCTGAAAAATATTTGGACCCTTAATCCTGCATGAATTTTATTGCGTTAGATAAAAAACTATCAAAGCAAATGGGATGTGCAAACAAACTAACTTTACTTTTCTTTATCATTTTTGCTCAGTGACTTTTAATCAGCTAGTGTTTCGATGATTTTTAGTTGAGTGTATGATGTCAATTAACCTATAAAAAAAATCATTTTAAACTGTATATCTGCTGCTTACAAACTTTTAAAAAGTCTATATGGTTTAAAATGTTTTTTTTTTAATGCCAACTCAGTACAATACAGTAAAAAAAATAGTCTAAATAAGTAAGGCATGATTTTGCACAATTTCTCGCATTATGTATTGTCTTTAACAGCAAAATACACCTCTATATAATGTATTTTTACTGAAGCATTTTTATATGAAAAGTGAACACATCTGTGCATCATTTAATGATAATATATGCCGTTTGGCTTGAATTTTTTGTATTGAATTTTTTTTATTTGACTAACGCGATAGCATTCATTCATGCATATTTATGTGTGGCTCAAGTGTCCAAATGCTTTTTTTGGGCCACGGTAGAAAAAAAGAAAAAAAAAAAACATTCCTCCCTGAAGATCATGATCTGTGTATCTAATAAACAGCGGCTATTTCCTCTCTTTCTTTCTCTGGCTCTCTTTCTGTTTTCTCTGCCTTGATTCATTGAGTAGAAAACACAGTCCATTGAGTGGAAAATCAGGGGGGGAAAAATCCTGTAACTGATAATGTTGGCTTGGACCGAAATAGGTTTACTCCAAAAATTCCCATGTCGAATGCTCTAAGAATCGTACATAAAAACCCGGCCGGCTCCTGAGGGCAAGCGTGAGCATCCGGCGTGCTCGTACGCAGAGCCGAGACCTGCAGAGACCAAAAGAAGAACCGATTCTCTCTCTCTCTCTCTGCAAGCTGGTGTGTCGTTATTTATGATGACTATGCAGAGTTTGCAGTGTTTCATCTATCAATAGATGTACTAAACAAGCGATTACTGTAAAGAGCATTACAAGAGCGAGAAAGATTAGAGAAATCTAAAATCTCTGGTGCTCGCCTGCCGCGCCTGGCTTTCTAGCTCTCGTACTGTTTCTCTGAGGGGGTAATTGCGGCGTGTAGCTCTCTCAGAGGAAACGGGGAGGGAATTTTCACTTGCTGCCAGTCGACAGCACTCTACCTGCTGTTTTTGTTGAAACCCTTCAGCTTGGGAGGTGTTGCATCTGCCGCGTTCTCAGTGTTTCGTGCTCGCCGTCCCCCTGGACCAGAGGTGTGACACTTTCTCCAAAACTTAAAAGACTTACGAAGCTTTCAGCTTTGGGTTGAAGCTGTTTTATTGTCTCTACCTGACTGCAAGGTTCCTGCGCCCAGATAGAAATAGAAAAGTGTGTGTTTTAAATGCCTTGATGTTTGTGTGTCAGAAAGACAATATGATTTTTAATCAGTGCATACGAGTCCTTATTTCAATGTGCTTGTTTGCTTGTATGCAAAAGTGTTTGAATGTATATATGTGTGTGTGTTTTGAGGAGATTATAACCCACATTTTACGAGTGATTGTAATTCTTGCTGGAAATTCAAGGGTTTATATATTAAATAACCACTTTTTTTTGTATAATCCAGCGATTTTCCCTTTTCAAATCAAAATAACCATCCATATTCATGATGATTATTTGAGTTAAAAAAAATGAGAAGGCTACTACTTATTTTATAAAACGTATCTGATTCTAAATTCTGATTGGATGAGCCACATTAAAACATAGCATATACACAACTGTGACGCACATCAATGCATTCAATAATAATGCAGCAAGTTGTGACCTTGCTCATTAACAGCAGTAAAAGTGATTGCAAAATGTCAACTTTCAGTTCACACATGTCATACCACCCAGCCCTAGAGTATATGTTTGTTTGTGTGCTGCTGTGTTTATATTTGTAGGTGTAGTGTGTGTGTGTGTGTGTGTGTGTGTGTGTGTGTGTGTGTGTGTGTGTGTGTGTGTGTGTGTGTGTGTGTGTGTGTGTGTGTGTGTGTGTGTGTGTGTGTGTGTGTGTGTGTGTGTGTGTGTGTGTGTGTGTGTGTGTGGCCTATCCGTATGAATTCCCCATGGAGCTTCATGCATATTTAAGTCTCTGGTTAAGCAGTACGAAATGTAGAGTACTCTCTTACCTCACATTTTCTGGATTCATAAGCATTTTAGTGGCTCGTAATAGCAGAACAAATAGCCATAGAGGCCAAACAGCCATTATTAAATTCCCCAAAGTAAACGGCTTGACATGGCACTCAGAATCACTGACCTATCCGATTCCCTGCATTTTTAGTGACTCTTTTTTCCAGCTCTATCTCTCCCTCACACACTCGCTCTTTCTGAGGCGCTCGCTCGAGGAAACGTGTAACTGCTCTCGACAGACATCCAGAAATCAAAGCTAATGGAAGTGATGGGGGTAATGTGGTCTGTCACTTGTGTGGAAGTGGTTTTTGTGCATTAAGCTGGAATCAGGTACCGCCACATGGCTCTTTTTTCCTGAATTGGATAAAACCTCACAGGACGACAAGCTTAGACACTATGTGTTCATACTTGTGGTTTATTATTTGACAAGCTGGACTGTATATCCAATTATACAGTATTTGTGAACAGGCACAAATGTATTAATAATTATAATTGAATCAATGAAACAATATTTTATTTTATTACATTATTTTAAAATTCATGACATGAGCTGGCATAAATAGAATAATTATAATAGAATAATTAAATAAAATGTATTTTATTAAATTATTTTAAAACATGAAAATCATCTTACTATAAACATTTGTTTATCAAATTAAAATGTATTTATATTAATTATATAAAATGTATATTAATTTTGAAATGCATTTTGTTATACATAAAAATGTTCATTACATTTTCAAAAAAACAACAACAACCATATGCCTATTATTGTTATTATTATTTTATTTATTTTTTATTATTTTATTCAACAACAACAACAACAACTAAAAATGAGGGGAAAATGCTTTCAATGTATTATTTTTTTAAAATGTCTTTCCTCTTATCTTTCCTTAGTGCCCAGAGAATAGAATCTGTCAAAAGGTTTTTGACAAATCATTTGTGTTTGAGCTTGTTTGCATGGCATGGTAAATCGTAGGGCGGTGACAGACCATTGTTAAATCATAATTTTCATTGCTGGCATGAGTTTGCATTCCTAAATCTCTTAGCGACGTCATCGTTTGCAGATTTGAAACAGATCTCCATCATTACTTCTTTCATCATTTCTATTGATTGAATCATTTGTTACATCAAAGGCCCCGCTTGCCATTAAAACATCCTTGTTTCTGTAACTGGACACATTTCAAGGTTATAATTCAGTGAGAGACGGCCAAATAATAACAAAGCTTAAAAAACGTTTTTCTCCGGCCGTTCCCTATGTGTATGTGTGTGCGAGGGTCTCATTGTGTGGATTTATTTTCACTTTCTCCATGTCCTGTTTTATGTTCGGCATCAGCAGTTTTTAAAGGCATTACCTTGTTATGTGAATCTCTGAGCTCAGTTGGAGTCTGTGGGAGTTCTACAATTCAAGATAAAAAATAAATAAATAAATGAATAAAACATCACCAAGTCCAGGTTTCACACAGCAGAAGGAGTCATTCTAATGACTGTCCTATACTCCAGTGGCATCATTTAATTAGAGCATCAGCAAATAGCTTATGAGTTGATTTCTTTGTTTAATAGTTGCTTTGTTCCTGATTTTAAAATCAAAACATGAACATTCATGCATAGTTTTGGTATCCCATTGTGTTGTTGATGCATTTTTAGCCTTGGGGGAAGATTGTATGTTTTTGCATTGCATTACCATACAGTGGATGTTAAAGTGGATCACCTTACCTTTAGATGCTAAATGGACCTAAAACACAATAAAGTCTGAGACAACATGAAATCAGAATGAATCCTATAAGCTTTCTTTATAAATTCATCTTGTTTGGAGTTGGAAATATTGTAATTTCGAATTATTCTATATATTGACCCTTTGGAAACATTTATGCTGGCATATACTTTTACCCAAAGCAGATTACATTGCATTCAAGGTAGGGATGCATGATAATATCGGAAAGACATCGGTATCGCCCGATAAAAGCTTAAAATGATCATCATCGGCATCGGCCGATATTAATATTTCTGCCGATGAGCTTGCCAATATGTGTCGAGTGTCCTCATAAGAGCAGTCTTAAATGATTTTAATAATTTAAATAAAGTCTTAAATCAACGTAGAGATTTGTGAGAAAATGGGACGCCTGTCAGATCGCGTCTCTTTGAGCAGCTCTGGTCTTAAAGTGTCATAAATGTTAATCAAAGGTATAGAGTAGGCTAAATGACTCACTCAGACCCGGAGCCAGGAGCATTATTATACCGGTAGCCTAATCATCATGCATGCACTCCGGCGAGCGGCTTCTTCACGCAAAAGAAAATCTCTTCATGAAGCGCAGTGAAATTCAGCAACCTATGGCGTATCCTGATGGATCGTGTTTGTTCCTTAACTTAATTTTATATGTGCAACTATAGCCTATAAGGACACTGACAACGCGCTGACAGAAAGGACCGGGCAGGTAATATTTAATATGAAACAAAGTCAACTTTCAAATTTGGTCAGTCAAAGAAAATTAAACAATAAATATGCCTACCGTTTTGTGGCTCTTTAATGTGTCGTGAGAGATTGCCTCAGGACGGTAAAGCCAAGTTCAAATCCACCGAGTCCCGACGTTCAACTCTCCTGACTGCTTTGTCGGACAAAAATGGTGGATTTTGATTTGTCAGATCGCATCAAACTCCCTGCGACGCTAATTTAAAATTGAAAGTAAACTGCACACTGCTGCACAAGCTTATGCGATGTAAAAGATATTTAGTTTCGTTTTCAAATTAGCGCCAATTCAAGGCACAATAACAAAACAGCACCATTATGCATGCCCGTGCAAACGCACGTATTTTACGTTTGTCTTTAAATTACTGTAGTTATTTAAAAGCCCCCGCCGTGATACTGGTATTACCGGAATACCGGTGCGGTCACACGTCGATTAACCAGTGGGAAAATATCCTCACCGTCACATCCCTACTCCTAAGGACTGAAGGTTGAAGTCTGAACTTAAAAATAAAATGTGCCACAGCCATATCATTTATTCTCATTTATTCTAAGTGAAATAATTTATCCATTTTTCAGGGGTCAATGTCTGTCTACATTTGTAAAAATTACATTATATTATATAAGGGGGGAAATGTGTATATCGGTATCGATATGGGCCAAAATAAGTTTGAAAATATCGGCATATCGAATATCGGCCAAAATTTTATGTCGTGCATCCCTAATTCAAGGAGGTGCACATTTGATCAGATTATTCATGAATTCCCTGAGAATCGAACCCTTGACCTTTGCGTTGGTAGCAAAGCATCAAGGTGTTCTGTTTAAGAAAGTTGAAGTGCCATGGAAGTTAAATGGAAGTAAAAGTTTTTTGTGAAGTTTTAGTTATGTTGGCCAATAGATTGTATACAAGTATAATGAATATATTATTGTATGTTAAATAAGAGTATTTAGTGAGAATTGGTCATTTGTGGCAAGTGTCAGTGACAAACGTGAACTCTGCTTAACTTTCTCATTGTTAATGCAAATGAGCAGTGACGTGCACCCTAGTGAAAAATAAATATACTATATAATATATTTTTTTATGCTAGGTATTTTAAAAAAATAATTTACATATTTATGCCCTTAATATAAATACCCTGCAATTGTAGTTTTATTTAAATTGGTATACTTAAAGGGGTCATATAATGGTACATGCACTTTTACAAGTTGATTGTACTAAAATGTGTGTTGGCAGTGCCTGTACACAACCATCATGTAATGATAAAAATCCATCCAGTGATTTTGTTTTAATCTCCTTATATGTTTTCCCCTGCCTCAAATCGAGCCGTTCGACCGTATGACGTCACACGGTCGGACGCCCCTCCCACGATTGTTGATTGACAGCAGCGTTTCAACACAGACCCGCCCTCGCTCGTGAGCGAGCTGTCAATCATAGTGCGCGCGGACCGGTGTTGTGCCGAAAAGTACGCTGGAGCACTGTCTATGAGCAGAATGGAGTCTATGCGAAGTGGTGTTCTGTTCTTGGGTGCAATAAGGAACACAGCAGTCATTTTAATGTTCCTAAATCCGAACCGCTGAAGACGCAGTGGGTGAGTTTGTTTTCGAAGGGAATATTCCCCACGATCAACGTCAATGCTTTCATGTTTGCGCGATTCGCGAATCATTTCTCATCAGACTGCTTTATAAACGGGGAGGTATAAAGCTGGTTTTCTTACAATACTAATGAGATTTTTTAAATAAAGCATATTACAAACTTTTAATTTAGACCCTAAAGAATCATATTAGCTTGTACACAAATGGCATTATATGACCCCTTTAAAGTCTGCTAAATTGGAACAACTAATTGTGTAATTAATGTACTTTAGATATCCAGAAATAGTGCTGAGATAAAGATATACTTACGTATATTTGATCGAGATAAGATGGAACTATTGTAAGAATACTTGTAGGTAGACTTTAAATATCTTGCATTTAAAGACTGTTGTTATGCAGAGATCATACTATCCTTACTAATAGCAATATTAAAAAAACATTTTAGGCTTAATATTAATAAATGTGCATTGTGCAAAAAATAAGTATTCCAAATTCAGTTTAATTACAATATTTATATCAGATTCAAGTATCAAGCGATATACAAGTAAATTAAGTTTGTAGATGGATTTGTATATACTTAGTTTGAAATTAATGTTTTAAAAAAACATTTTGGTATTGTTTTTTTTTTTTTTTTACTGGAACATTTTAAAGACAAATATTGTCTTTGTAATCTTTTGTAGACTTCCACTTCTGAAAAAAAACGTTTCCCAGTGGATACAGTTAAGTACAGTTAAGTTAATTTTAAGGCTGTTCACAGCAAAGACAATAACTATCGGGGTTTAATAATCGTTTTTATTCTATGCAAATAGAAAAAAGCCACACTGTAATAATAGTTATACAGAGGAGTGACTTTACAGAACTTAAGCTTTTAAAGTGACAGACGACCTAACTGCAGTGCTCATTTATATAATAAACAAAATGTTATCTCCCACGGTTACACCGAGTCCTAAACAGACGTGATGCGATAAGATTCCAGCGACAAATAATTTGTCTGTCCACACTAGATGTGACGTGACGTGACGCGACTACGAGATGCGTCAAAATCAATCAAAACCCACAGCCAATCAGAACAGCATGTGGGCGGAGTCTCGTGGCAAGTGCACAGCACCAGAGAGTATTTTAAGAAAATGGATAATTAGGCTACATAATCAAATTCACAAATATTACACCATTTGAACATTATTAAAAATACATAGGTGAGTTACTAAAACGATCTTTGTCAAAGAATACACTTGTTTGTTCACAGTTTGAACGTTCTTGTTTCCATTTGTTTAATTTCAAGACCTGAGGTGAATTATGTTGCTTTTGCAGCTACAAAGCTGGGAGCACTAAATGATATTCAAAGTCACATTTCATGCTTTTAACATTAAATAAAGCACATAAACAGTACCAGACAGTTAGGACATGGTGTTATGGAAGCAAATTATCTTTAAAGTTATCATTCTTGGTGTGAATGGGCCTTTTAACTTCTGCCATATTATGGAAGTTTGGTGCATTGCGAATGCTGTTTCATCCCTATAAAACAACTCCTCTTGAAGTTGTGTAATTTAACATTTTCGGACAGTGTTGTGAGAGCATCTTTGTGGAACCGCAGTGGGGGTGTTCAGAGAAAATAGTGGTTTCTATATAAATAAAGTGGCCGCTGTTGTACCTGCCGAAGAAGACTTTAATAGTGCTGAGTGTATATAACCGCTCGCACACACATTACGGGTGGCATGAGGAACATGGTGGCGTCTCGCGCGGTGGGCCTGTGGGAGGCGAGGTAAGTAATGAGTGTTAGAGTGGAAGGAAGGCTTCTTCCGTCACAACAGGGGACACATGCATCCGCCTCCCTCACTATCTGTCCATCCACCCATCCATCTCTCCGTCCACCCATCGCTCCATCCATCTCTACTGCTCCACTGCCATGTGGAGCATGAGGGTCTGCTCACGCACTTTTATATGCGCCGGAGGGGGTACGGACAGTGTAGAAGAGAAGTCAGTCGCTTGCAGAGAACACGCAAGAGAAAGAAAGAGCGTTGGCAAAAATGAAGGCTTGGAGGGAGGGGGGTTGTAGCGAAAATGACACAAACAGGCTGGACAGGGCAGTCAGCCATGGCAAGAGGGAATGATAGAAAGTCAGCCAACAGGATCGAAAGAGTCTTCCTCTCTCCAGCTGTGCCAAATCTTGCTTGGTTATCTCTAAGTGTTGCGATAGGGGGTGAGGGGGGATGCTTCAAGATGGTCTCTGTTAACGCGGAGTGTCTCTGCCATTTCTGAGGCTGGTTATTTATTAAGCAGACACAGACGGTCAGGAATCAGAGGGGGGAAATGGCTGGGAGTGACAGAGCCGCAGATATCACGCTGACGGATGATGCTCTTCGCTGCTCTGATGCGACCTGACAGCTAAAGTGCGCGGCTGACGATGAAGTCGGTCAACAAGTGCTGTATACATTGCACTATACAAAGTGGCAATTTTGGATTTCATGCAGATTTACCGAACACGACGAGAACATCTGTTTTGTTTACTTATTCAAACGCCTGGAAAACCACGTCATAGTGAGCACTGCAGTCATTCTTTAGCCTAGTTACTTAGCAAGTGTGAATACAGCCTAAACAGCTAAAGTGAAGTTTGACCAAATTATTATAATGCTTTTCAACATAAAAGCTGTAATGAAGAGAATGATGTTGAGGTTTTAGACTCTTCAGGAAGGAATTATATGCCACTGAAATGCAAAATTATTTGATTGTTTTAAACAGAGCTTCTACTCACTCTTCTGTGGTTACTGCTCTGTTTGTGATCTTTGAAACAAAATGAGAAGTTAAGCAGAATGTCAGAGCTTTTCTTACAGCAAAAGTCAATGATTCCAAGATCCAAGATGCATGTAGTATGGTTTATTTAGATAGTGTGTGTGTATATATTTTTTAGTCTAGTTTTAGTCCAGTTTTACAGACTAGGCTTAAGCCTAGTCCCAGACTAAAATGCAAGTTTGAGCTATCTTAGCTATTTTTTTCCTAAAGCATGTTTATAAAATCTACCTAATAAATGCTCTAATTGAACTAAGCCCTAACCCTGCTTAATCTAAGCCCTGTCTGTGAAACAAGGCCTATAAGTTAAAATATTTAACTGCAAATTGAGAAATTACAAGAAAACAATGACTTTAATTACAATCTGTTCCTCGTGTTGGCTATTGTGTAACTGTTTAATTGAGTTTTGTTTAGATTTTGTTAGTAGAGATCCCCACATTTAAAATAGGTGTGTCAAATAAGGAAGACATCCAAAATGTTTATTGTTGAGGGTTCATCAGAGCCAGGGGTGGGAACACTTGTGTATGGTACATTTTTGTCCTTGGCAGTATAAAGTACCATCCACTTTCGATTTATGTGAAAGAGCATCTCAGATTCCTTTTGTGTTTCTCGGAGGAAAGAAAATAATACAGAGCTGGAATGACATATTGACAGATTTTCATTATTCCTTTACAGATGCATTGTGGCCGGCGCAACAGTTTAAGTGTTTCTGAGGCTCTTGAAAACATGTTTCTGCCCTTCTAATGTCCATATATCACCGGCTGGACATAGTTTGATGTCAGGAATGATTTGTGTGTCTTTAAATTGATGCACTTGCGCAGCACAAATCTTATGGGCCCGAGCATCGCTCCTCACCAAAACAGATTCTGCGGCGAGGGATGATCCATCATAAAACAGAAAACAGCACGATTAGCATCTCATTTTCCTGGCCTGAACCCCCTGGGTTAAAGCACGCCCGTAATCACCTGTGAGCCAGAAGAAAGAGAATAAATTGAGAGGCGCAGAGGGGAGAAGAGGGGTGGGACGCTTTGCCTCCCGTAAGGGGTGAAATGTTGTCAGCTTCAGAAAAAAAAAAAAAATCACACACTTTGTTATGAAGAGTAATACATTTTCGAGACCCGATCGGGTCTCGCATATTGACATGACTCTGTAGAAATTTTCACACTACACACTAACAATGAATTTTCTGTCACAGTGACTTAGAGGCTCCCGGGCTGTTATAAAATGACGTCTGCCAGTCAGTGAAGTCGAACCGCGGCCTGTAGCTGAGTGGCAATAATCTCCTGGCGGTAATTGCTTTAAGTTTAGGAGGGTGAGCGCTACACACTCCTGGGGGACTCCGCATCAAATAATTTATTCATAAATTGCGCACGGGCTGCACGCAGGTTGCACATTGCCTGAGCTGGAAAGCGTAGCGGAGTCCTTACATCAAGCCGCAGGTTCTTAACAATGCTCGGTCTCACTCTTGATTGGTCAAGCACCAAACCTCTTAGTGTGAGAGAGTCAGCGTGCATCTCCCCCTCAGTCTGTGCCTGGCTTTCTCAGAACCGACGCTTCAGCGAACACACGCTCACACTCGTGTGCATGCACGCACGCTGTCCTTCTCGTGTATTAGCAGATATATGCATGTTTTTCTACCCCATTAATTCAGTCAACATACAATTAATTCATGCCAAAGAGCAGCCCCCTCAGGTACACTGAGCTATTTTGGACAGCGAGGTTTGTGGTGCACAGAAATTGGGACTGTCACATGCCTGTAATGGCAACGGCAACGCCTCTGTGTTGGAGTGATGGAACTGGAGGAACTTTATATGCTTCTCATAGGCAATTTTCCTGTTATATAATATTACTGAATTAATCTTTATGTCTTGAAAATAAAGGTTCCGAATGGGGATTTACACAGTGATGCCATGGAAGTACCATGTTGAGTTTCCCAAAGAACTTTACGTGAACCGTTCTTAAAAGAACCACTTTTTAATGGTGTTAATAAAGGATACTTTTCCACTTTAAAGAACCTTTTGTGCAGTAGAAAGCGTCATTGAATGTTAAAGTTTCTTCATTGATAGGATATTTCTTGGACATTCTAGTTAGGCTTTGTTCTGAACTTCTAACCATATTAAACACATGCAGTTAATTCAGTTTGAACCACTTATTGTGAAGAATCCTTCCTTTTTAATTTTTTTTTTTTTGAAAAATCAGCCTTGCGAGCAAATTTTTCCTATTTTATATATAAAAAAAGTATTTTATAAACTTAATATAATTTATTTTAATAAATTAATATTATTTATAATTTTATTTAATTTTTACATAATTCACTTTGCATATTAAACTGGGATTGGAGAAAACATTAACATCCAAATAATTGCACACTAAATTTGTTTACATTTTTTTAAATTTCCTATTGACTATTCATTCAGCATTCAAGATGCAATAATATCACACTAGTTGGATTTAAATGTCTTATTACTGTATTTGCATACTTATCTTTCCTGCAATGCAAAGGTGGAATTATGACAATTTTGATTTATTTGATAACTTGTGGTTTCTGCTCACCTAGAACAATGTAAGACAGAGTAAAAATAAAAGTAGTATGTATTGATTGGGTTTGTGATTGCAAATCGAGATTAATCTGCAGTGATGGACAGCATGGATACGAGTCGTTTGAAACCTGCATATACTGATGAACTGCCGATATGTCTGAAGAATGATGGTAAAATGAAATGGGTCTCATATATGTGGTGTTGTATAAACCAATTTACAAGAAAGACACTTAAGCGTCGTGTTACTTATTCATGAGCTTGTAGAAGTTAATGGAACAAATATACCAGATTCACCTCCTGAAATGTGTGGGACATATATAATTCAAGAGGTTTAGCTATAATGACAACACAGCACCGACTGGACACAACATAAAATAAGATGTGTATTGTGAGAGACCTCACACACAAAGACATCCCAGAGGACCGTTTTATTGCTCATAGGTTGCTCTGTCATAGCTTGGGAGACTTAATGGAGTTCTCAATTATATGTCATTTAACTTTGTCTCAGATGTTTCTCCTAAATCTCCTTAGGGGAAATGAAATGAGACACAAATGAGACAACTGTTGACATAAGAATATAAAGCTATTAATCAGATCAGTTGGTATTGGGAAAATTTTATGAGATGTTTGAGTCCATATTGAGATGCTAATCTGAGCAATTTGAGGCATGATTGAGATCTGTTCTAAAAATATTACAGGGATCTAAGATAAGTCTGAAGTCTTTTTAAATTTCATAATCTCATCTATGAGGTATTAAAATATCTCATTTGCAAAAAATGTTTTTCTTTCCTGTAAGATTTAATCTTTTATAGACAATATAATATAACAATATTATTCACAACATTTAACAAATATAGCATAGGAGTTTCTAATATGTGTAAGGAAATCTTTTCATAGATGATTGTCCTTCATACAAGGTCTTGTAAGAAACACATGGTCCTACACAGTGAAGGTCATTGACCCTGTAGATATTTCATGACCTTTAGTGCTTAAAGGGTGAAAATGGATCTGGAGCACACTTTTACGTTAGGTGTGAAGTGTGTGTTATTTAGTGCATGTGTGAGAGTTTTAGTGTGTGTGGGTATTTGGTGTTTGCAGAAGGACATTCATAGTGTCTATGTTAGTGATGTGCAAGGACATAGAGGTATATGAAATAATATAACTGACTTATTTATCATAAGCATGCTCCCACAGTGAAGGCTGTTCCCGGAGGCGAGCAGCATAATTATGTTGCCTCCCAAGAAGAAGTTTGTTTTGGCCAGGTTTTAAGGCAGCATCACATGTATCTTGGAAGATAATGCAATCCCAGAATGCATTACAACAAGTTGAGTGACTATATCCGTGAATATCTGTGAGTACCCGAACGATCCTAGGAGCTGTGTTGTCCGGGGCTATATGCCCCTGGTAGGGTCTTCCAAGGCAAACAGGTCCTAGGTGACGGGTCAGACTAAGAGCGGTTCATAAACCATTTATGCTGGAATTAAAAACAAGGACTGTGATGTCGCCTGGCATGATGCAGCCAGGGCCCTAACCTGGAGCCAGCCCAGGGGTTGGTGGAAGGAATACTTCGAGGACCTCCTCAATCCCATTGACACATCTTCCAGGGTACTGGAGAGGAGAATTCGGCTGATAGTAGAACCTCTGATTCAGGAGGAACTGTGTGGTTTTGGTCCCGGTCGTGGAACTCTGGACCAGCTCTATACCCTCTTCAGGGTGCTGTAGGGTTCATGGGAGTTTGCCCAACCAATCCACATGTGCTTTGTGGATTTGGAGTACACATTCGACTGAGTCCCTTGCGGCGTCTTGTGGAGGGTGCTCTGGGAGTATGTGGTCCTTTACTAAGGGCTGTTTGTTCCTTTTACGACCGGAGCAGGAGCTTGGTTCGCATTGAGGGCAGTAAGTCAGACTTGTTCCCGGTGCATGTCAGACTCCGGCAGGGCTGCCCTTTGTCACCGGTTCTGTTCATAATTTTTATGGACAGAATTTCTAGATGTAGGCAGGGGCCGGAAGGTGTCCGGTTTGGGGATCACACGATTTTGTCTCTGCTTTTTGCGGATGATGTTGTCATGCTGTCCCCATCAGACCAGGACCTTCATCATGCACTGAGACGGTGTGCAGCCGAGTGTGAAGCGGCTGGGATGAGAATCAGCACCTCCAAATCCGAGCCCATGGTTCTCAGTCGGAAAAGGATTGCTTGCCCACTTCAGGTTGGTGGAGAGTTCCTGCCTCAAGTGGAGGAGTTCAAGTATCTTAGGGTCTTTTTTCACGAGTGATGGAACTATGGAACGGGAGATTGACAGACGGATCGGTGCAGTTTCTGCAGTAATGTGGCCGATGTACCGGTCTGTCGTGGTAAAGAAGGAGCTGAGCTGCAAGGCAAAGCTCTCGATTTACCGGTCAATCTACGTTCCTACTCTCACCTATAGTCATGACCGAAAGGACAAGATCCCGGATACAGTTGGCCAAAATGAGCTTTCTCCTTAAAGTGGCTGGGCGGAGAAAGGGTGAGGAGCTCGGTCACTCGGGAGGAGCTCAGCGTAGAGCCGCTGCTCCTCCACATCGAGCCGGGCCAGCTGAGGTGGACTCCTGGACGCCTTCCCGGGAAGGTGTTCCGGCCGCGTCCCACCGGGAGGAGACCCCGGGGAAGACCTAGGACATTTTTGTAACAGAAATAATGATACTGTGTGGTTGAAAAGACTGTTTGTGAAGCTGTTTTATACCTATACATGACAACTGCTCTCTCTGTGTCAGCAGTAGCGCAAAGGCAGATTTGAATCGGTTTGATCATACTTGTTAAAAGTGAATGTATGATATATGATAGCTGAATCATTGTAATTTAGGAATAAGATTGCGTGGGTGTTTGAATGGAGATTGCGATCTTTCGATTAATCATGCAGCTCTACTACATAGGGAGTAGACAGCAATGCAGATCACTCACTAATCTATATAAATGACTATCAATATAGATCAGTGAACTCACTAGATTTTAGAACTGAACCATTTTTTTTTTTTATACAAATAGTGTATTACCTGACTCTGCAGGTCTGTGATATGGTTGTGCTAACAGCTTAATGAAACATTAAATAATCAATTTGTAAAAAAAAAATGTTATAGTATTTCGACAGAGAATATACACTTGATCTCCTCTTTTAATAGATTGTGAGAACATTTGAAAACATAATTCATTTCCATTTCTCTTCTGTGAAATATTAAAGTACAGGAAACTTCAGGGGTTTCCTTTTAAAACCTGAATCAAATAACTAATGGAAGTTCTTTTACCACAGCTAAACATACTTACACCAACTCTCAGCTCTATTCCTGCTATGCCCGCTACTATTAAAAACCATAAACTATATGAAGTGTCAGTTTCTGGGCGAGAACAAAGTTCTCTCTCAAACCACTGAAGGAAGAGAATCGCTCACAGAACAGTGTCGAGAGCTTTGGAGTTTAGGCAGGTATTTGTACTATATCAAGCACAGAATAAAGTATTTAAATAAATGAGCATTAACAGCTTTGGTCATTGTCCTCATGTTTATGCATGAGGGATGTAGTTATCAGTCTGGATACTTGCAGAAACGATGAGAAAGAGATGAAATAAGATGGTTGAATACCTTTGTTTCACAAACAAACTATTCAGAACTACTGAATAATCAACATTTCATCACTTATAATGCACTAAGAATAGATGCATACATTAAATTTGGCGCATGCATATTCATATGGAATGTAGCCTATGTAATTAATTAGTCACAAACAAGGCGGCCCTATATTGTATGCATGATATGCTGCTAATGTTCATCCTGAAAACTTTCTATTAATCGGCAGTCAAGTACTGTAAGTTGATGCTCATACATAATGAATTGTGTTCAAACCTCTGGGGCCTGACACGAAAAAAATACAGAAAGAACGAATGTGGAAAATACAAGTAGTGCTTGCATCTGAATAAGATTTAACCTGATCGCTGTGCATATTGTAATTGTTTTTTAATCATCAGGGACTAAATTATTCATTTGCAGTCTGAACAGGTTCATAGTGAAGCTTCTGGTGTTGTTTTTTCCAGAATTCGACTGACATTTATTTTTGTATAAATCAACCGCCAGTTATTCATAACATCTTTCTCTCATTGTTTTGGTTTATTTATAATAGATGTATTCAGTCCCTTGAACATTCCGATCAAGACATGTTGGCAACGTGTCACTTTCACTTGGCAGCATCATGTTAGTTTTTGGTTTCTCTGAAATTTGGAGGTTAAACTCTTTTTGGGCATTGAAATGTGCAACTACGAAAACTAAAAAAAAACAACCAGCAGACTTAAGAGAAGAAAGTATTGTTAAACACAACAATGACAGATGTACAAAGCAAATGTGTTTAGTGAAGTTATGCCTCCATTTAAATGCCATACCATTCAGAAGTTTGAGGTCATAAGTGTCAGGGTTTGTGCAGGTGCTGAAGACGAGGACACGGAATTTCCATATAATAGTTTTTAATTACAAAATGAAAACTTTCCAAACTTAAACAGGAACAAAACTCCAGGAAATCAGGAAACACACAACCATACGTAGACGACGATCGACAAACACTCAGGGAAAACACAGGGCTTAAATATACAAGGAATAATTGGATAATTAACAGAACACAGGTGATGAAACTGAACACAAACGAGGAGCGGGAAAACTTAACAGGACTAAACCAAAAACCACAAAGACAGGGAAACCAAGATCTCAAAACAATAACAGAACACATCAAAACGTGACAGTACCTCCCCCCTCCCCGAAGGCGCGTCCTCGCGCCGTATAACATCCAAAGGGGTGGGAGGGTGGGCGCCCTGGAGGCTGACGAGGGCATGGTGCAGGTCCAGGAAGCCTCCAGGGCGGAGCAGGCTGTGGGCGTGGCCACGGCGGTGCAGGCTGTGGGCGTGGGCACGACGGTGCAGGCTGTGGGCGTGGCCACGACGGTGCAGGCTGTGGGCGTGGCCAAGGCGGAGCTGTGGGACCCTCGGGCGTCCAGGGCGGTGCTGTGTGACCCTCGGGCGTCCAGGGCGGAGCTGTGGGACCCTCGGGCGTCCAGGGCGGTGCTGGCTCTTCAGGTGGCCACGGCGGTGAAGACCCTTCAGGTGGCCGTGGTGGTGAAAACCCTTCAGGTGGCCATGGCGGTGCAGACCCTTCAGGTGGCCATGGCGGTGCAGACCCTTCAGGTGGCCATGGCGGTGCAGACCCTTCAGGTGGCCATGGCGGTGCAGACCCTTCAGGTGGCCACGGCGGTGCAGACCCTTCAGGTGGCCACGGCGGTGCAGACCCTTCAGGTGGCCACGGCGGTGCAGACCCTTCAGGTGGCCACGGCGGTGCAGACCCTTCAGGTGGCCATGGCGGTGCAGACCCTTCAGGTGGCCACGGCGGTGGAGACCCTTCGGGTGGCCACGGCGGTGCAGACCCTTCGGGTGGCCATGGCGGTGCAGACCCTTCAGGTGGCCATGGCGGTGCAGACCCTTCAGGTGGCCACGGCGGTGAAGACCCTTCGGGTGGCCATGGCGGTATAGACCCTTCAGGTGGCCATGGCGGTGTTATCTTTTCGGGCCTCCGTGGATCTTTGGCCGGCCACGGCGAAGGCGTATGGCCCCCCCCAAAATTTTCTTGGGGAGGACAGGCTCATGATCGGGAACTGACTTGACATCAACGGGCGCTGGGTCAACGGGTTCTGGGTCAACGGGCTCTGGGTCTGGGTCTGGGTCAACGGGCTCTGGCTCTGGGTCAACGGGCTCTGGCTCTGGGTCAACGGGCTCTGGCTCTGGGTCAACGGGCTCTGGCTCTGGGTCAACGGGCTCTGGCTCTGGCGCTGGGTCAACGGGCTCTGGCTCTGGCTCTGGGTCAACGGGCTCTGGCTCTGGGTCAACGGGCTCTGGCTCTGGGTCAACGGGCTCTGGCTCTGGGTCAACGGGCTCTGGCTCTGGGTCAACGGCTCTGGCTCTGGGTCAACGGGCTCTGGCTCTGGGTCAACGGGCTCTGGCTCTGGGTCAACGGGCTCTGGCTCTGGGTCTGGGTCAACGGGCTCTGGCTCTGGGTCTGGGTCAACGGGCTCTGGCTCTGGGTCTGGGTCAACGGGCTCCGTGCTGGATGGGACCAGCATATCAGGAAACTCTGGGCTGGACGGGACCAGCATATCAGGAAACTCGGGGCTGGACGGGACCAGCATATCAGGAAACTCGGGGCTGGACGGGACCAGCATATCAGGAAACTCGGGGCTGGGCTCAGGCTCTGGCGGGCAGGCGACGGGCTCAGGCTCTGGCGGGCAGGCGACGGGCTCAGGCTCTGGCGGGCAGGCGACGGGCTCAGGCTCTGGATGTGGTTGACGTGAACCTCAGCCTCGGCAGCCATCCTCCTGGCTAATCGCACTGACATCAGTGGGGATCAGTCATACAGGACATCAGCCGGGGAAGTCCATGGACCGATCTGGCGGCAGGGCTGATGCGGTGTGCAGGCTCTGGCGGGCAGGCGATGGGCTCAGGGGCTGGCGTGCAGGTGATGGGTTCAGGGGCTGGCGGGCTTGGAACTGGCTGGAGTGGGAGATCTTCAACGTGGTAGCTGGATCCACACGCCCACAGCGTGTGATCCACAAACTCCAGGAAGGATAGATGGAGGTCCTTGACAAGAATTATCTGGGCCAATGGGTCTTTCAGTCCACCCCAGAAACTCCTTGTTAGTTTCTCTTCCTCCAACGACACATCATCATAAAGCTCTAAATAGAGCCCCGCATACTCTTCGAGTGAGCGCTCCTTCTGGAAGAGGATAGGGTTTTCGAAAGGGCTCACCTCTTTCATCTTCCTTCTATTCATTTTCGGTTTATGGTCGATCGTTCTGTCAGGGTTTGTGCAGGTGCTGAAGACGAGGACACGGAATTTCCATATAATAGTTTTTAATTACAAAATGAAAACTTTCCAAACTTAAACAGGAACAAAACTCCAGGAAATCAGGAAACACACAACCATACGTAGACGACGATCGACAAACACTCAGGGAAAACACAGGGCTTAAATATACAAGGAATAATTGGATAATTAACAGAACACAGGTGATGAAACTGAACACAAACGAGGAGCGGGAAAACTTAACAGGACTAAACCAAAAACCACAAAGACAGGGGAAACCAAGATCTCAAAACAATAACAGAACACATCAAAACGTGACAATAAGCTTGTAAGTATCTTATGCTCACCAAGGCTGAATTTATTTGATGACAAATACAATAAAAGCAGCAATGTTGTGAAATATTATTACAATTTAAAATAACTGTTTTGTATTCTAATATATTTTAAAATGTAATTTAGTCCTGTGATGGCAAAGCTGAATTGTCAGCATCATTACTCCAGAGTCACACAATCCATCAAATAAAATTCAAATGTGCTGCTTTGTTGCTCAATAAACATTTATTCTTAGTATCAATATTGAAAACAGTTGTGCTGATTAATATCTTTGTGTCCCATTGTACTTTTTAATGTACATTATAATATTTTACAAAGTTTGAACAAAAAGTTCTAAATATATTTACTATCACTTTTGATAAATGTGTCATTGCTGAATAAAAGTAGGCCTATTATTTCCTATTCAAAAAAATACATTCCTCAAAAATGTGAACATTTATATGTGTATATAATTAAAGAAATGTGTCTCTTGATTTGTTTCTTCAAATTTGTCCACATTTTGTCACATACTGTTGGCCAACTCTGGCAATAGACAAATAAAACTTTTATAGGAATTTAATACAGATCGAATTACTGTTCATACATGTAGAGCCAAACAGTATTCAGACACATTCGGTCCCCTGAGGGGCTTTAATTCCCTTCCTTTTAAACACTGGCAACAGTTTCCACTGGCGAAAGACTCATTCACCACCAAACGCACACAGAATCCCATTCCACAACTCCACTTACATCACGATGGCCTCTCCCTCATTGTGCCACAGTGGAGTGTTTTATAGCGCTTGGACGGCACATAACACTGGCCAGTTATGAGGGATAGTTAGCGGTTAGCCGCTGCAAGTGGCCATGTTGGTCTTGGCTGGGTGCTGCATAATTTTTGGCACAGGTGCAGAAAGCAAAGCAAGCTCATTTCTTGACATTAGTTTGCTTAAAGTGTGAGCCCATACGTACAGCTTTACATTTTCAATGAGCCTTTTGTTTGCTTTGAGAGGTCAGTTTGGCAGAGAAAGGGGAGGAGCGGGTACATGCTAATGGACAATGCTAAACTTTCCTTGCCCGTCAAGTCATCCTGGGAAGTTCCTGTCAGGGTTATGCACAATTCAGAATTGAATTGAGAATGCCTTATCAAAATTTAGTTTTTGAGTTTGAATTGAGGTAGCAGACAGGATGAGAATTGGAATTTGAAGCAGAGTAAAATTAATTGAAATTCACATAAAAACGTCCATTTGTAACTAAAAAGCAATTTTTTAAAACTTTTGAAAAAAGTTTGATTTATATTTTAGAATTTTGATAAAAACAGCATCTTCAACAACATAAACCAAACTATTCCAGGCCTCAGCTACTACTACAGTGTTTAAGGCTCAAAGTAGATGTTGTTTGCGGGCAGCCAATGAAAATTGACATTATGCAAAATTGTGACATTGTTACATACTGTATGTAAAAGGACATGAGACTATATTTGCTGACTACTCGTTTCAGCTGGTCAAAATCAATTAATTCTTTTAGGAGACAATAACTTTATTTGTCGTGCACTTTGATCTTTAACATTTTCTAGATCTTTTGCATTCATAAACAGCTATTTACACACTGCATGAAAGATAATATATACACTACTTGGGACATCTTAAACTGATAGTAGTAAATTTCTCTCATCATTTACTCACGCTCATGTCATTCCTAATCCGCATACATGCATGCAAATGTGTTGTTTGATCCCCAATAATCTTCACAAATATTCTGCATTCAGCAGAAGAAAGAAAGTCATACTGGTTTGGAACTACATGAGGGCGAGTAAATGATGGCAGATTTTTTTTTTTTATTATTATTATGAACTACCCCTTTAACTATGCCAAAACATTTGCTTCCTCATTTCTTTATGACTTGAACTCAGAAAGTGCCTGAAGAGATCAAATCCATGTATTGACGACATTGTGTCTTATTGCGACTAATCATTACCCAGCTTCCTACACAAATGAAGGCCAGCGTTTAGGTTGGAGCAACTGCAGACACATCCATTCCTCTTCGCACCTTTTCCTTTTCTGTGGTGAAGAAAAGGAGTGACATGTAGTTAGGCCCCATGTTGTGGTTAAGAATTTAAGTGACTTTCCTTCACCCCAGATCGACCACACAGTTTGATTTGCTTCTCAATGAGAAGTGCATATGAAAATAGTCTCCGGTCTCTGCGTTCCGGCAGCTGCTGTGGGTTTATTCGCCGTCCCCACGTTACAGGCTGACCTCTGCACCTCTCTCTCTCCTCATCTCCATCAAAAAGACAGATGGTGGTGTCGAAGAACCGCAGCGGCAGGCGTTTATAATTCAACAGCTTTTTTTCCCGCTATAATATTAAAAGTTATTTTGAAACTGTGAAGGTCTGTAAAATTATTACTGTCTCACTCTGCAGGCCGAATGGAGAATCTCCATGACGAGGTGACAACTTATCATATTCACATCCTCCAGGTGCCTGCGCCTGTCAACAGAAAATTCAAATACTCGTGATTGGCAGGCTGACATTTTTACAATCTCAAGTGAGAATGTATGTGAGGGGAGAGCGATGCCTCCCAGAAACACTCAGGAACGCCGCTTTCCTGGTTCCCAGAAGACTCCAACAGATGCACTTTAATTCCTCAACACTTCATGTATTAGTGCAAAAAAATAAAGTGTGTGAAAGCAAGGAATGATGAATAAAGCTTTATTTAGCAGAGATAAATAATACCCACACACAGAGTCCTACAAAAATGTACCATGGTAACCATGTATCCAACTCAGGGTGGATGCCATGTTTGATATTATAAAAATGAACTGAGACATTCTCATTCAAAGGAGTGTACTGGTCGGTGTATAAAAAATATTCCACTGGACAAAAATCTTTTGAAAAAATTTGTATGTCTATCCCTCACAGCTTAATTTTCATTCATGCCAAATGAAATATGGCTGACTAGAGTTTTCACCAAAATATACCTAATATTTTACAGTATAGTAACTATCACTGTTTCAACTTCTGCGTTTGTGTATTGCTGTGGCGGTAACAAACCTCAGTAGGAGTAGTCAGGGGAGCGCTTACCTTCAAATGTCTTCGCCAGTAAACCAGATTGTTATTCAGGTAGCTAACTATTAACATACTAAAATAAAACTGGCTGTAAATGAAGACAATGTATTCTAATGTCTACAGTACCTCTTATGGAAATGGTGAGAATGCAATATACGTTTGTTGTGTTTTGAACTGTAACATTAAATTCATCGCCATCTCACAAAGAATGCACAGTGGATCTCTTTAGCCTATACATAATGTCTACACTTTGTTTGTTATATAAGTTAACATATAACGAGAGGATTTGTGAGAGTGCAGAACTCAGCATTGGACAAAAACACTGGCGTTTTGAGATGTGAGCAGATTTTAACTTAAACACTTCTGATGGGCCATTACGTTCAAGAACTCAACGGATTGGGATTGGCTTTGTGATTGGCTGCAATGCTCAACACTGCAAAAATAGTAAACATTGTAAATAAAAACCTTTGATGCTCACAAGAGCTCAAACACCAAACTGTTTCGGCAATATGCTATTATCACGAAGAAAACTGATCCTAGACCAGCAGTTATGGGCAGCTTTTACCTCTACAGTCAGTTTGGGTGAGAGTCCGTGGCACACAATGATGTTTTGTTTAGCAGAATCTATTGTTGCCATGTTAACATTCCTCATAGATTTTAGGAGATGTCATATTAATTAATTATGGTTCGACAGTAGGAGCAGTAACTGTTGGTTTTATTTCAAACTAAGGTTAAGATAATACATTTTTTTATACTTGAGTATAGACGTATGTGTGTTCGTGCATTTACAGCAATTACAGACTCTGGAAATTTCTGTGCTGATCATATTTGGTGCATTCTTGTGTCATTAGATAATAGACTCTCATTTCAGGCTGTCTAATAAAAGCTCAAGCAAACCACAAAAAAAAAGCATATAAGCACACGTTTTAGTAAACCTTTGCGTTTGCTTTCCTGTCATTAGACTATGAATTGCCTCTTTGAAAATAATGTCTGCAGAGACTCCAAATCGTTTTAAAAAGAAAATATTGAAATGGTTTAAGCTACTTAGGATGAATGGCAATTATATTTTAATATTCAGCCGAGCATATTTGCGTGCAGTGGGTGCGGCATGCATAACGCATGTGTGTTGCTGGTGGCCAGCTGCGTCTCACTAAGAGAGCTTTAGTGGCGGGGTAATTTAGAGGAGAGCAGACCTGAGTGATGGCATTCTCAATGAGCAGGTAATCTACTGAGAATTTGTCTATGGTTATGAGCTCCTCGCCTCAGCCTGGCAACACAGAAAATACATCAAGACCAATTACGATATCAACTTTCAGTCTGATACCCTTGCCACGCAAGTGCATGTATTTCTGCCCCAGGCATTTCAAATTGCATCTAATTTGAAATCTTTGGGGTTTTAATTAAATTTTAGAATATATGGAATTCTTCATTAGTACCTGCTCTGAATAGGAGATTATGTGGCTGCTTCTGTCTCTCTCTCTCTCTCTCTCTCTCTCTCGTTAAAGTGCGAGTTGTGTTTGCTTTCTGACTGGCGGTTTCTCTGTCCAATTGAGTCTGTGTCAACCTTGAATCGCTATTATCAAAAAGATTATGAATCCATTGAGAAATGGGATCCTCAGTGTTTTAACGTAATCTTACTTTTCTCTTAATGATTTGCAAATTGTCTCTCGATTATAAGGCGTACAGACTGTTTCTATCTTAATGAAACTGAAAGCTATTATCTGGATTTCTGTCCGTTTTTTCTATACAGTGATTCCCCCCAGCTGTGAAATATTAAAACCATGAATGTGGTTCGGTGTGCTCTGTGGTGTTATATATCAGAGAGGGTGGCTTAAAGGCTGTAATTTGTTCTAAAACTGAGATAGCTAGCATATACTAGTAGCATGCAAGCCTGTTGAACACCTCAGAGGTGTACATACTTTAAACCTCAGTGCTTGGTCTGGAACTAGAATTATTCTATACATATTCTGATAGTTTAAACAAATTTAACTAACTTTCTTAACATGTTTAATATGACTTTATATTGTATAATTGTGACTTCATTTCTCATTTTAAACTTTGTCTTACAATTACATTTTATTTATTCTGACATTGAATGAAGTCTACATGATCCAGAATGCTACTACATGTAGGCAGAAAATCGAAATCCGTAGCTGGAAGTGTCCTCCAAATGTTTGGAAACGCTATGGGCAAAGTTTGGAAATGTTATTATCCAACGTTTTTGACAATATCAGCAAAATCCTTATCATTTATTGGTGTAAAGGCCTTAAATTAATTTGATGGTCAATGATCAGTGAAGAGAAGCAGTAATTGTTTTCTTTTTGACAATATCGACATTTTCAGGAGCCATTATGATAAATGAATAAATGATGAATGAATGAATGAATGAGGCTCTTTTTCAAATGTACTACTGTACACCCAAAGCGCTTTACAATCATGTCGGGGTCTCTCCTCAACCACCACCAGCATCCACTTGGATGATGTGACGGCAGCCACAGTACAGCGGCGCCAGTGCGCTCACCACACACCAGCTATAGATGGAGAGGAGAGAGAGTGATAGAGCCAATTCAATGGATGGGGATTATTAGGAGGCAATGATTGGCAAGGGCCATTGGAGGGAATGTGGCCAGGACACCAGGGTTACACCCCTACTCTTTACGAGAAGTGCCATAGAATTTTTAATGACCACAGAGAGTCAGGACATCGGTTTAACGTCTCATCCGAAGGATAATGCCTTCAAATGCTATCGAAATTATCATAAATGCTATGTCCTAGTTAAAAACTGGACATGAACGTCCTCTCAAGTTCAGGGATCATTTTGATACCAAAGTTGCGAGTTGGGACGGGACATAAGCTTTAATCATGGCGGCGAGGAGAATGATTGCTGCAGTGACTAATATGCTTCTTTTTTTTTATTTCTTTTTTTTTTTATTAACATCTACATAGCAGTGTCTTGTCATTTAAAGTAGAGCATATATAATTTTATGAATAGTTATTTGAAGCGAAAAAGCCAGCAAGCTAATGATTTAGATAGCTTGATTAATGTTTATATGGTTGTCAGTGAAAGGGACGCTAAATATCATTTTGGTTTTAATATGATTTCCCTATAAATAGGCTAGAGTAAATCTGGTGTCCTCCATGATTCCTGTTCATTTCCGACAAGAAAGCACTTGAATGTGACATTCTAGTGATCACGACTTCAGAAGTGGGAGATAGGACATTTCTGGATAGCTTTACTCCAGTCTTCAGTGTCGGATGATCCTTCAGAAATCATTCTAATATGCTGATTTGAGCGTTTCCAAACTTTTGGAGGGCACTGTATTTGAGTTTGAATCTGCCCTTAATCTCTCTTTGGCAACTGTATGCTTTCAAGTCATTACTGATGTATATCAAAGCACTTTTGAGATTCAGATTCATCTAAATGTATATGCATGTGACATTCCTGCGTCGCTGAACCGCAGGTCATCTGCTGCGAACCTGAGAGGTGTGTGGGTAGACAGGGAGGGCGGTTTCCACGTGTGTCCTCTCGAACAAGTGCGACTTCCCTCTCCTCTCCTGTTAGTATGCAAAATGAGGCTCTCGCTGATGATGTGACTCCTGGAGCAGAAAAAGGAGCATGTCAGGACTCACCCTCACCGTCTGAGATTACAGACACAGCCTCACCTCCTGAACTCACACACCGAGGAATACAGACACATTACGCACACGCCTCACGCGCACATGCTCGCAGGCCTACAGAGGCGAGGGCTTAATGGAGACCTCTGTTATGAAGAAGTGCTGTGTGTTTTGCCTTGTGTGCTTAAGTTGCACTATGAGAGTTTATAGGAGATTTGGAATTCTAGAATGTTACTGATTGGAAGATATTCAGAATAATAGATATTCGACCAGATGAAAACACTAACTTATCTAACTTGACAGAGTGTCTAAAAGATATAAAATGCTGGATGACGTGTAATTTCCTGCTATTAAATTCAGATAAAACGGAGGTATTACTTATTGGTCCAAAAAACTACCCACAAAATCCCTTACAATACAACTTTAATTTAGAAGGATGTCCTGTTACTTTATCCACTACAGTAAAAGACCTGGGTGTTATACTAGACCGCAACTTGACTTTCGAAAATCATATCTCATATGTTACAAGAACAGCCTTTTTCCACCTTAGAAACATTGCTAAGCTACGTAATATGCTATCTGTTTCAGATGCAGAAAAGTTAGTTCATGCATTCATGACCTCGAGACTAGATTACTGTAATGCTTTATTAGCTGGTTGTCCTGCATCCTCAATAAACAAGCTACAGTTAGTCCAAAATGCAGCCGCTAGAGTTCTTACTAGATCAAGAAAATATGATCATATAACACCAATTTTATCATCTCTACACTGGTTACCTATTAAGTTCCGTATCAATTACAAAGTATTACTATTGACTTATAAAGCTCTAAATGGTTTAGCTCCTGTGTATTTAACAGACCTTCTATCGCCCTACAATCCATCGCGCTCTTTAAGATCACAAAATTCGAGGCTTCTGGTCGTTCCTAGGATATCTAAGTCTACCAAAGGAGGGAGGGCGTTCTCACATTTATCTCCTAAACTCTGGAATAGCCTTCCTGATATTGTTCGAGACTCAGACTCGCTGTCCCAGTTTAAAACTAGATTAAAGACGCATCTCTTTAACCAAGCATTCACTTAATGCTTACCTTTTATACTACTTCTGAATCAGTTCGAATGCATTAATATTATGAACATCAGCTATGCTAATTATTTCCCATCTGTCTTTCTGCTGTTATCTCGGGACGCTAGTCCCGAGGTAAATAGCGTTCGTCAGCTCCAGTTTGTATCCAGCCTCTCACGAAGACTTCAGATGCCCCAACACCTGTGGAGAGACGACTAAACGCCGGTGGAGAGACGACTAAACGCCTGTGGAGAGACGACTCGACGCCTTTGAAGAGACGACTAAACACACGGCGATATGTTATGCCTAAATTTATACATGATTAACTAACTGTATTTTTCTTTGTACATTTCTGAATTGCACTTTCTGTAAAGCTGCTTTGAGACAATGTGTATTGTGAAAAGCGCTATACAAATAAACTTGAATTGAATTGAATTGAATAATACAATGTATACATACAATTCAAAAGTCTTGTGAGCTCACCAAGGCTGCATTTATTTTATTAAAAATACAGTAAAAATTGTGAAATATTCTTATAGTTTAAATTAAGTGTTTTCTATTTAAATATCTTTAAAATAATTAATTTATTCCTGTGATGCAAAGCTGAATATTCAGCATCGCTACTCCAGTCTTCAGAAACTCCAGTCTTCTTGATTCTTCAGAAATCATTCATATATGCTGATTTTGCGCTAATTTTATCAGTATATGTTTAAAACAATTAAAATACATATATATATTTTTTGGAAATCTTGATATGGGGATTTCTCTATATTCTAAAATCAATAGGAAATGTTGTCAAGCACTCGAAACAGTCTAAAAAATGCCATGAAACATGTTTCTTATTGGTTCTAATGACCAAACAGAAGTCTGTGAGTGGGAATATTGAACTCGGCAATTAGGTGGGCTCATTTTACATATGTAAACAAGGAGTGAATCACTAACAATCACGAACAGATCCAACACTGCCATGCTTGGAGAGTCAACAACTTCTGACACCCGAAAAACAACAAAGCTAAAGCTTTGTTTTCAGAGAAGTCTATTGGAACTCTATATGGAAAATATGATGGACCTTGTTGATAACATTTTGATTCAACCTATTGACCTATTTGATGACCATACTAACATTTACAAGTTTGGGTAAGATTTGTAATAATTTTATTCAGCAAGGATGCATTAAATTGTTCATTGACAATGTATGCGGTTATTTTGAACATTAAGTTAAAGAATCCTGAAAATAAAGTTTCAACAAAAATCAGCACAACTGTTTTCAACATTAATAAAAATAAGAAATGTTTCTTGAGCAGCAAATCAGCATTAGAATGACACTGAAGACGAGTAATAACGCTGAAAATTCAGCTTTGCCATCATATATTTAAAATATATTCAAATAGAAAATAAATTCTTTGAATTGTTGTCACCTTTTTGCAGTGAAGCAGTTCTGCAGAAAACAGTGATGTCATCGTCACGTGCATCGCTTCAGTTATTATCTAGTAGGGTGCAGTCAGATCAATAATATTGTTGTATATTAAAGGATTAGTTCACTTTTGCTGATAATTAACTCACCCCCATGTAATCCAAGATGTCCATGTCTTTCTTTCTTCAGTCGAAAAGAAAGTAAGGTTTTTGATGAAAATTTTCTAGGATTTTTGTCCATATAATGTTCTTTACTGGGTGGGTTCCAAACGGTTCAAGGTCCAAATCACAGTTTCAGTGCAGCTTCAAATGGCTTTAAACGATACCAGACGATGAATAAGGGTCTTATCTAGTGAAACGAAACGATCCATTTCTAAAATAAATAAATAAAAAAGTAAGTTTTATGCCTTGCTCTGTTCTGTGATGCGCGGTCGTGACTCTCCTGTTCGAACTCGTTCATCAAAATCAACGAGTCTTTTTTCGAGACATTTCGTTCATTTTGTTTGTTGAATGAACGAAATGACTCGAAAAAAAAGATTTGTTCATTTTGATGTCCAATGAACAAACATGGTCTTATGGCTGCATCACGCGGCATGAATCAGATTGGGGTTTGGTATCATTAAAAATATTTCATCCAGTTCCTTCTGCTTGAAGATCTAATTTATGACGCTGGTTTGGCACAGGGTCTTCTGGGTCTTGTCTGATTCTTTACTGAGGATCTGCAATAATCTTAATATTTCACAATATTAGTGTGTTAAATGTATTTTTTTATCAATAAAACATTATTGGTGAGCACAAGAGACAGACCCTAAACTTGTGAATGATAGTGTAAAAATAATTAAGATAATTTATTCCCTTTCATAGATTTATTTAAGCACCAGATCTCTAAAATGTAGTATTTTATTAATATAATTTGGTGTTTCCCCAAAATTACTTCTCATAGTTTATAATCTTTCTTTTTAGAGGGCAGTATTACGGGCTTTTTCATGTTTTACGGTCTTCACGTCTGATGAAATCAAAATGTGCTTCACGGCAACATATGAAGAGAAGACAAGACTAGATCATTTGAACAGCTATATGACGTGACCCAGCATGAGCTACGCATCCATAATGAAATATACATTTAAATTGGGCTTCAAAATAGAGCTTTGAGGAATGGAATGGCTGAAGTATGTCGAGTGCAAATGGGTGGATTGTGGGAATGAATGTGGGGAGGTGACTGTGAAAATGATTAACTCTCTCTCATGCTCATTAATGATGTATCCTCTTGTAAAAGACCCAGGTAGCTCCTCTCAGTGAGAAGAGAGGAGGAGAGAACAGGTTCTTAAAGGGCTCTGATGGTCCAATTCACCGCTAAGTTTTTAATCACCTCCTTTCTGCGCAGAGGGAGAAGGGTGTTGCGATTCGTCCCCTGTGATCTTCAGGACTGGGGAAATGAAAGTTCCCCACTCACACTACTCATTAGAGGCCACGCTGACTTAATGCAAAGATCTTTCAAAGCTCTCAGACCCTCGGCCTTCATGAAGATGACAAGACGTAAGACGGGGGGGGGGGGGAATCTGGGTAACGGCTGCTTGTTAGAGATACATTATGGATATTATGGTATAAATAAGGGTTGGAGAACCTTATTGAGCTATTAAAGCCATACTACATGTGTAGTTTTCATCTTAGGGCTTTAAGAATCAAACCGGCTTGCATGCGACGACGGAAACAGCACTTGTTTGAATGAGTTTACATTAAAGTTTCCAGAGTCGGTAGCTCATGTATTGAGTTGCACACCGACAGCTGGTTTAGTTTGTCGTATAAATGGCCCTTCAACCAATTTTCACCCGATGAGATCATGCCCCAGCTGCACTCTCCCCATTATCGCTGTTCAATGATTGGCTAATGTGTCCTCCATAAATATTTGCCATAACAGTGGACATAAACCCGCACGATTGGTTTTGCCTGATCAATACCAACGAACGCCCTCTCGGCCAATCGGACACGGGCGGTTCCCTGATGGGCAGTAGCAGGATAATCTGTTTTGAGGGGGAAGTTAACGAGCTGTAACGCCTTTACTGCATGTTCTGCTCCTCGCAGGGATACGATTTCAGACCGTATACTCACGGTTAATTCAGACAATTTACACTGGAACTCCAGCAGGCTGGGAGGTCCTGACCCTTCACCCACTGTTTTAAACTTTTCATTAAGTGCAGCAGATTACTGGGCTCTACCCCACCTGAAGTTGTCTAAGTGAGAGGCAATTTCCAAGGCCTGTGCAGCGAAATGATTTTAACCTCATGAGACGAAGGCAACTCTGCAGGGATCAGTTACCTATACAGCGGACCTGTATACAGGCCTGCACCGCAGAGGTGGGAAAGCCTTGTAGCACATGTTCATACTAATAATAATTATTATTATTCTATGTTTTTGTGTGGTGTGTGTGTGTGTGTGGTGTGTGTGTGTGTGTGTGTGTGTGTGTGTGTGTGTGTGTGTGTGTGTGTGTGTGTGTGTGTGTGTGTGTGTGTGTGTGTGTGTGTGTGTGTGTGCAAGAAAATATGTCTTTATATCAAATTCCATTCACAGGCCTTCTTTGGAGATTATTGAAAGTTCTTGATGTTTCATTAGGTTCTTCAGATCAGCGTATTGATTTCTGAATTCTTTTAAGTTGTCTAAAGCAGGGCTTTTCAAACTTTGCGAGATGTAAACTCACAATTGTGAGAAAAAAAAGTCAGAATTGAGAGATAATAAGTCGCAATTACCTATTTTATGTTTTATTCTGTGGCAGAAACAAGCTTCCATATATGTTAGATTTATATAAGATACAAGAGAAACCTTTTCAGATGAATTTGTAAAGCACTATTTTCTAAATATTCTCCCTGTGAGTTTTTTTTTTAGTTTAAGAAGTATTGTTCGGTTTCGCTTTCTTTATAAAACTAAATGCAGGTTTGTTTTTTGTTTATTACTGTTAAAAATATGGCTGTCAATAGAATAAAATAATCATAATCATCATTTGTTTTTTTTTCTGAAATTGTTTGAACCCCCGGTTGTAAAGAACTAGAGAATAAAAAGTTATTTGTAAAATTTTAAAAAGTTATTCTATTACATTAGGCTGTAAATCCCTTTTTGATTTGGTAAGTGTGCTCTGGTTCAAAGACACATTTGACTATTAAATATTTACCTCAAGATAAAATCTATCATAAATCTACCTAAAATCAATTTCTGGGGAAAATAGCTTTTGCAAAATAAGTAATGAACAATTCTAAACTATTTGATATGCTTTATACATTTTCTGTAACTCACCTTACCCAGACTTCCTCTGCACTTGCATGTAGGTGTTTACTTTAATGTGATGTCAAGCATGGACATTACTTACATATTTGTTATGTACAGCCCATATTTATGATCGTCCATGTCTAGCAACAGCATGACTAAGAGTTTAGCAGAGTCTGTCTCCTTGTTAGGCCAGTAGAGAGTGTGGATTAACTTCTAACTGGTAAGATTTCCTTGTCGTGAATGAACATGCCCTCTTCTGACTCCAAGGAACCGCTAAACGTGCATTGATGTTGTGATGGCAGCGGAGTCATTGTGAATGCAAGCTGTCGCTTTGTGGGACAGTAATTGATCAAGTCTGGAGTGGAAGGTGAAGAGACATCTCAGCAGGAAAGACCGTGACGAGAGCTGTTGATCTGCCCCACATGTCATCTTATATTACACGCCTTATACAGCCACCGCCACTCCCCCTGTTTAGAGGTACTCTCGCATGGACATTAATATTAATATTGCCCAAAAAACAGCAGTGAATCCATGCACACTGACAGAAGAGAGCTTGTGAGAACTGTTTTTTTTTTTTTTTTAAGATTTCAGTGAATATAGATTTCTCACAATTGAAGGCGTTTGTCTTAAATTTGAGTGACAGGAACGTTTTTAGACTTCCCCATGGCTTCACAGTGTGCACACAATTTGGTAACTTTCAGAGACTAGTTGAGATAGTTTCTCAATAGCCAGGCATTTGACTTGCGGGATAAAGTTAGCTACTTTACATTTTTGAAAATGCAAGTTTCCAATTGCATTTTAAGGGACTTTTTAATATTTACGTGACAGTTATGTTGTATTTAATGGATTTCAATTTTCAATACCTCTTTCAGACAGATTTTAAATGTGTTTTATTATTATTTTTGGTGTGATATTTGTTTTTACCAACTGAACTGATGAATTACTAATGAATAATACGGCTGCATGTAAACACAGCTATTTCTAGCTAAGAATCTTCCATTTGTACAAGGAAGGTCTGGCAGACATGAACAGCAGCCAATCACAGTTTGTGTTGTCATTTATACAGGTGCGATTGTCTGCAATAGTTCACACAAGAAACATGTTCAAAACAACTCCTTGACTCACTGTACAGAAAACAAGGAAAGTTTGAGACAGTTTCTGTCCATGTTTCACAGTCATAACTTTTTTTTTACCATAAGATTTGCTTTGATTTTTTACTTTAAAAAAATATGCCACCGTGTAAAATGTGAAGAAATGTGTGTAGATTTTGAAATTACTACTTATTTCCATGCAGTTTGATTCAAAGGCATAATTCAAAAACAGTACATTTGCAAAACTAAACAGTTCTGTATCAATATCTAGTTTAATTTGCAATTAACTCAACATCTTTCAAAGATTTGAAGGCACTAACCTGCAGAATCGAGGTGATACCTGGTTCTTTTTGTTTCCATTCTGACTTTCTGTGCGCTTCTGGAAGTTGCGTAGCCCCAGCCAATCAGGTAAGAACTTGCGATTTTAGCTGTTTTCGTGTGTTCAGTGCTTCAGTAGGTCTGTGAATGGATTGTGGGTGGTCCATCTGAGACTGTTTCAGTTCCAGAGTCAATCCTCTTTGCATGGACGAACGTTCAGATCTGCTATTTTCCTTAATGCACACTCATCGCTATAGCCATCAAACCATCTCATACATGCACCCCGTTGAATAAACGTGATACAGAACTTGGCACCATTAGTTTTAAGTTGAATGTGCCATGCACAACTCTGCGTCGGAGGGAAATGGGGGTTGAGGGGGGTGTGAATTGGTGTGAATGGCAGCACTGGCCCTGAGGCGGTGGCTCAGTGTTGATAAGGAGATTAGTCCCCGTAGAGCCTCATCGTTCCTCACAGAGAAATTAAAGGCTGCCAATTCCTCTCTCACCTGTCCTTGTGACAGCTCTCTCGGCCCTAATCCCTGTCCTAAACCAAAGAAGCATTTATTAAGAAATTAAGAGGCCTTGTGTCGGCCCTGAGCACCTCCTCTCCTCCCCTCCCCTCCTGTCGCAGTCAGGTTGGTCTTCAAAAAGTTGTCTCGATAGCTGTGACAGGGTGATTATCAATGAAAAATTATTTAACATCACCGCAGGGCCTTTTTCTCTGACAATGCCTAATAAGTCACAAGGGTAGATATCAATCAAACCAAGCCAGTCTGGATGTAGTAAATATTCCCCCAAGTTCAGGCAAATTACCTTGATTATGTGGAGGCTCTGCATGGGGCGGCTGTAGGGGAGAGGATCGGCTCTGGGAGGAGACGGGTGTGTGTGTGAGTGTGTGTGTGTGTGTGTGGTTGTGTGTGTGTGTGTGTGTGTGTGTGTGTGTGTGTGTTGTGTGTGTGTGTGTGTGTGTGTGTGTGTGTGTGTGTGTGTGTGTGTGTGTGTGTGTGTGTGTGTGGTGTGTGTGTGTGTGTGTGTGTGGTGTGTGTGTGTTGTGTGTGTGTGTGTGTTTGGGGAGTTTAGCAGGAAGGCAGTGACTGGATCTGTTTGCTAATAAAGTCAACAGCATCTGAGAACCAATTAGAATCAAAATTAGATTTAATTTTATTAGCATTTTACATCAGGTGGAAGGTTTTGCTTATTTGTATAATTTTTATTAATAAACTTAACTTGGTTTAACGAATGATACAATAAAAAAAATAAATTAAAATGTAGCTTTTAGCTAATGCCATTACAACACATTTAATGTGAATCGTCCCTGTACAAACAAGCAATTTTAATAACTTTATACACTTTAAAAAAAAATAATTAATTAATCAATTGATATTAGCACATTTCATTTATTTATATATTTTTTTTCTTATTTCTGTATTATAAATAACATTTTACCTGATTTATTTGTTTGTTTACATGGACAGTTTACAATACATGTATTGCAATGGATTTTTTTTTTTTTTTTCATTTTTAAATGCTACAATGATTTTACCATGATTAAGAATACCTACCCATAGTAAAATAACCACAGCCTCGAGTGGCTTATGGCTTTAATATGGTAACAAATGACTGTACTGTATATCACTGCAACCATGGAAAAAAAATATTTTTTACATGTCAGGAACTATTGTATACACAGTGTACTATATGTTAGTTTTCCTATAGGAAAAAAATTGCTTAGTAAAATGTTTTTGTTCATTTTTACCCTTAATATCACTTATATTGAATCATTTTATTAAAGCAATTTGTGCACTTTTAGCTGTGGCTATATTCACTGTGTAGCACAGACTCGCATGCCTTACTGCTCATGCCTTGTAATGTGTAGAAAATCAAATTTGTCCTCTTCAAATAATTGATAAATTAACTGCTATCACCTCGCCGTCGCTAGGATGATCCAGCCCCCCCGTCACCGAATTTACCCCGCGGCCAAACGTGCCCAGCCATTAGAAAATTACTTGTGGACACCTCGCAAGATGACGGCCATCTTAATGACTCAAACAAAGTCCTGAAGTACGGTGATTGACGCATTTAGGACTGTGAAATTCTCACGTCACACAATGCCAAGCGTTCTCCTTTATGTTCTTCCAACGGCGGAGAAAGCGTTCCATTCGTGTCTTCTCTTTCAGCATCTCTGTGCCTCAGGCCAAAGACTACCCACATTGTAATCAGTCCAAATTAACCACAAATAACAACCAGCGCTACCGATACAGGCCTTTGAGTGTGCCGGCTCACTCCGGTGATTAAATGGGGTTTCGGGGCTTATTTCATTGTTATAATTCGGTGTTGAATTTGGGCAAATCGGTAATGGAGAAAAGAATGGATTTGAAATAAATCCCTTGTAAGTAATCACGGTACACAAACGTGTTTGCCTAGAGGAAGTCTGGCCTAGGTCTTGTGACATGACAACACGCGGTAATGAAAGCAAAGCTGTTAATGTGGTTTTCTTCTGTTAAATTGATTCCGGAATTTTGAAGAGAACATTATCTAATGAATTTACTCTGAATAGAAAGCAATTAAAAGGACACATCAAGCTGATTAACCCCAATGTCACCCATCAGCCACAATTGATGTACACTTTTAAATGATTTTCATAAGAAAAACTGGAGCAGATTTGCTGTCTTTCTGCCCTCGACTAATCCAGACAAATTAATGAACAAAAAGTTAATTTCTGTGATGACCCTGTTCCACTCTGACCTGGATTACTCTGGTTCCTAATGCGGCCCGTGTCACGATGTTAAGGACTAATCAGCTTTTTTTTCCCCCCTTTTTCAATCAACTCATTACCTCTCACTGTAGCCGGAAAGCGAGTTCGGGATTTAGTTAACCTGACATTTTCGGGCACCGCTGTAAACAAGCTTAAAATTAGCTTCTTTCGAGCCGGGCAATTTATTTTCCCCTCTCCGCTGGAATGAGTTGACGGGGTCTGATAGTGCCGGAATTGGCCTTATTATTTAATTAATAAGCTTTTCTTTTTCTCTTTGTGGTATGACCTATATTCATTGACTTGTGTTAATAGTTCACCCTCTATAAAATGTTTGATTTTAATTTTTAATTGAGTTGAGACACTTTCCCGCTTAAAGAACTTTTCTTTTGCCTCCAAAAAGCCAATAAGCGTGGAATAATGAAAAGACAGGATGTGTGAGCTATTTGCGCCATGGACTGATTAAAGTTCCCTGACACAGCAAGATACAGAACGAATCCTTGCACTTCCATTTCTTTTTTGGTGTGTGTGTGTGTGTGTGTGTGTGTGTGTGTGTGTGTGTGTGTGTGTGTGTGTGTGTGTGTGTGTGTGTGTGTGTGTGTGTGTGTGTGTGTGTGTTGTGTGTGTGTGTGGTGTGTGTGTGTGTATTACACTGGTATTACAACTTATGGGTGGTTTATGAGGACATGTCAAAAGTCCTCATAAATCAAATGGCTTAAAAACATAAAAAACAATGTTTTATTAAAAAATAAAAATGCAGCATGTCTCCTGTGATGGGTAGGTTTAGGGATAGGGGCAGTGCAGGGGGATAGAATATATAGTTTGTACAGTATAAAAACCATTACGCCTATAGAGAGTCCTCATAATGCTGTTGCACCAACATGTGTGCGCGCGTGTGTGTGTGTGGGGGGGGGGGGTGTTAACTGCTACTGAACGAGCAAACTATTTATACATAAAATTATTACCTGCTAAAGATAAAAAACAATCAATCAATACATATTGCATTACAGTGGTACAGACAGAAAATGGACACCTATTGCTATCCAGTGAAAGTCTTTTTGATTACACTTTATTTTTAAAGTGTCTTTGTTACACTGTAATTATACATTTAAGTACTGAGTACAATTAAGTATACATGTACTTACTAGTGGGTTAGGATCATGGTTTGGTTTGCATGTAATTACTTATAGTTAACTGACACTGTAAAATAAAGTGGGGTTTTTTTTCGTCTTTTTCTTAACATGAATCAGGCAGTGAGGTCTTCTGCCTTTTCTACAGCCGGTTTAATGCACATAATTTAAGCAGTGACCTTCAGTATTAAGAGAAGGCAAAAAAAAAGACCCTGCGAACACATACAGCCATTCTTTCCACACTATACCGATGATACTATAAGAACAACCCACTTCAGGAAGGAATATGGGGTATATGGTGTAAGTAAATGATTAAAAACATGTGTTATGCATATCTCAACAGTCTTTATAGGTCATAACATATAATGGCATATTCTGCCATTTTTAATCACATGGCACATCATATTCATGATTTAAAAATCCACGATTATATGTTTTAATACATTTCCATAGAAATATTTGTGTGAAAAGATCTGTACATTTAGTATGTGTTCGAGATGTGGGGAAAATATGCTATTACTTTTGACAGCACTTGACATTTTTAGACTCATTAAATCAAAAAGGTTTTCAAACTAAATTTGACATGTGTTTCAAACTTGGCAGATATGTTTGTGATAAAACTCATTATTTAAAGTAAAAGCCCGTACCAGGCCAGCGTATAAGCACGAGTGCGATGAAACGGCCGGAGCGAGTGTGTGTTTCCTGCTCAGGCTCAAATTAAAACATTTCCAGCACTGACATCCTCTGCTCACCGCTGTGTCATATTGACTGCGATTTCGCTACCAGTGGCTCGATACCACCCAAAAATCGATACGCAGGGAGAAGTTTCGCCCGCATCTTTTTTCCACTTGACAAATCCTTTAGCGAGCAGCTAGTTTATTCAGCACCGGCCATGGCCATTAATGCCTGTGTCATGTTTTTCTGCACTCATCTCCATGGCCTGCTGATAATGATTTTGTATCATGTTCGGCTTGTCATGCCTGTCAACTGTGTAGAACCATTTTGACCAGAAGGAGGGGAAAACGCAGGCTGGACTATTGATTCCAGCTTCTCCATGTCACTTGTTCACCAGGATTTAGCTATTGATGAGGCGGAGAGGGGAAACAAGCTCGCTCCCCAGTGGCTGACTTACTAAGGAGTGTAAAAATGCAAAGTTGAGGGAAAATATTCAGCTGGAGTCCGAATCCGAGGGATTCCTCTATCGATTGGAATGCACCTTCAAGTCGCTTTTCCTCCTCCTCTCTTTGTCAGAGAGACAAATCGGCACGGTTCGGCTGGTTTATTCACCACTACGACCATCCGTTGGTAAATGATGGATTCTCGTATGGGACAAATTAGATTCCGCAGTCACTCGGATGCTGTCAGGACTGCCAATATGTGCAGAATTAATAGCGATTATCAAATTTGGCCACACACCAGCTGAAGGCGGGCGGAGGAGTTTTTATCATTCCGAACGGTTGATTTGTCAGGAGTTTGTTCATTATTAGAGACCAGAGCAGGTATTTGTCCATCATGAGTAATTGAGTAGCATGTCAAAAGGTCAACACAAATAGCCCGCATGATTACGGCACTTCGAGGCTTCTCCGCAAGAACTGCACTTACCCAACCGGTTTCCTGGAGTTTGAAAGATATCGCTTTTGAATTATCAGCCGAAACTTATTGTCCAGTGAGGATATAACAATATAGAAAGGGGGAAAAAAAAACCTTCAAGTACATCTAATTCATCATGTAATTCTCTTTTTGTCACGACTCTTCCTCTAATCTGATGCAACTTTTAAGAGCTGGAAAGTCCAGCATTCAGAGTGAAGAAAATGCACTTAAAGTGATAAAAATCCACCCGGAAGAATGAAAAAATGTACGCAGTTATAAAATAGGGCGAGCGAGGTAGGATATGTTATTCGTCTCTACTTTTTTTTCAGTCAGTATCGTTCACAAACGTCAATCCCGTGCTCTGATACTGTATTCACCTCATCCAGTGCTGAGATTACATTTAGATATGGAGGAGTCTCTCAGTTTCAATCCAGCTTATCTCATTCTCCACACAGCACAAACAAACCCTTCCTCTTCACTTCTCTGTCTCAGGCCTCGTTCCTCCCGTTCCGTTCCTCAAACATGTTGAGTACATGTGTCATGTGTGGCCTTGTAGGGCACGTGAAAGCTGAGCTGCCCCCGAATATCAATAAATGAAGTATATGCACAGACTGTATTTATTGCTCCGCTGGGTGTACTCGAGCTAGAACTAATCTGTAAATGTTTAAAAGGGACATATAGTGGAAAATGGGATTTTCCTTTCTGTTTTGAAATGCAAGAGTTTGACTTTATGTAGAAAAATAAGCAAAATGTCCTTAAAATCAAACATTAAAATGCATAAACTTTTTAGGCCCAAACATATGCAACTATGTATTTAACATAGTCTGTGTTGTATTTTATTTCATTCGGTGTAGTTTTGTTCATGATTTCTGAAGATGAGGGCACATCACAGCCTATCCTTTACTAATTAGCAAAATTTTGACTAGCTTTTTGCTAGCCATTAATGTCAACAACCCCAAACATTTGCTTATGGTTAGTTTTAGTGGCACTTCATATTTTGCATTTGTCAGTATTTCTGATTGAAACCGGATATTCAATGCTAAATGTATTGAATGCAGGGAAGAGCGGGAATTGATTAAATTAATTTGGGAGTTGATTGGATGGTAAAAGATGGTCAATTTACAGGCAAGTTACTGAATTCTGATGAAAGATTACGAAGAACTGGCATCGATGAAACGTTAGACCAGGGAGATGCATTAAGAAGGTAAAGAGGGTCTGTGTAGTTTTCATGTTGACTTTAACATGTGACCACATTTGCGTATCAACCACTACTCATTATTTAGCAACTGAGCCCTGATGACAGCGTGAGCTATGTCAGTGGATGAGTTTACAGATGACATTGACACATTAGAGTCTTAAAGTTAGAAAAACAGGACCAGATAGAGGATGGAAAACGGTCTGGAAAAATGTCATTGCAAAAGACTAAAAAGGTATAAAATCTGGGTAATGGCAGTGCTTTATTTAAATAAAAATGAGGGAGTGATATCACATGACCCCTGCTTGTGTTTTTAGATGCTTTTAGCGTAAACTGAATGCTTCATTCTACACTGTCTGTTTCTGCATTTGTTCTGTTTCTCTGTTCAGATTTGTTCTATTTTTAATGTCCATGAAAGCATGATTTAAAGGGACGGTGGGGGAAGGGGTCTGTAGCGGGGCCAAACTCTGCCCCAAAAGAGCCGGTCCTTTAAGGAAGCATCTGTTGTGTTGAAGGACAATATCCAGTCCAGGACGTTAATGTGTTTGCGCGGTGGAAAAGAACGTGAACGGCTCTCCGTACAAACCCAAAATGCACACGCACACACACATACGCGACCCTAAGCGAAAAACAGATGTCATAACTCATTGACATAATGCTTAAATTAAATACAGAAATGCACTGCATGCTTGTGTTTCTAATCAAGTGTTGTTTGCAGTGCATTTAGAGTTCATTACATGAGTTAATGACCTTGTAAAAATGTGGAAACAAGTTTAGCAAACCCACACTTGTAAAATGCTGCCTCAGTTAAACTAAGCTTGGCAGAGGATATGTAATGTAGCGAAAGAGTCATTAAAGCTGCATGCCAATCACTGGGACATTTCAAATGTTTAACTGTGTTATTTAAACGCATCGTACTACAGGCTGGACGCAAACGGTCGCTTCGGTAGATCCGCAGTGTCTGTGGTCTGTTCTTCTGAAATCATCGTGTGTTTTTGCTCTACTCTAATTGTTCTTTATGGTTTGGATGGATTCTTGTTAACTTTCAGAGCTCGGAGTCTCGACTCGTGTTACACGGTGATGTCAGCAGAGGTGCGGTATGTTTATATGTTACGAGGCCGAGGGCAGATCGACCAAACTCTGGGAACAGGAAATGACAAATTTAAGCTAACTGGCACGGCTCGATCCAAAAACAAATATTTGAACAGAAACGCAATGAGATAATGAGGTGTGCAAAAATGTTGGTCTAATACATGTGCTGAGAGCGGAGGAAAGCATTTTTTATAGAGCAGAAAACCAGAGCTGAGACTGTGACGACCCTCGTGTAAACATTACACTTCTCTAGTAATGATTACAATATGACAACTGATTATTCTCAATAATTAAAGATTTACCATGTATCAACATAATGGTAAACAATCAGTAGTGTAATTGCTTGCGCTGTATAATTTGCATTAAAAACACTTCAGTTTATATCACTCTGAAATTAATTTATACAACAATCCCACACACCACAGATTCGTTCTGAAGAGCAGGGTTTTAATCAATTGCAATTAAAATGTTAAACGTCTGCCTAAAAGCAATATAAAAACACACATGTTAAACATGAGGAGGAAATTTTCTCATGTCTTACACTCATGTGTTGTTTGATATCCAACAGAGGGCAGTACAGTTAAGAGGAAGTGAGCAACACCACACACACACACACACACACACCACACACACACACACACACACACACACACACACACACACACACACACACACAACACACACACACACACACACACACACACACACACATACATATTTTGTGTTTTCATGTTTTATGGAGACTTTCCATTTACATAATGATTTTTATACTGTTAAAATTGTATATTCTATCCCCTTACACTAAACCTACATATCAGAGACAAGTTTCAGCATTTTTAAATTTTCAAAAAGCATCACTTAGTATGATTTATAAGCTGTTTTCCTCATGGGAACCAAAACATTTTGTCCCCATAATGTATGGTTATGTAACTAATTAATATTTACATTAAATGTATACATGTATAAATTAACTTTTTTTATTATTTACCTATAGGTAATTACATTTTTCTTATTTTTTTAACATTAAATGTTAATGTATACATTGATGCATTTCATTTAGTCATGTTATTTATTTGAAATATTAGTTAAAAAAACTGATAAAATAGATACCTTAACATTTTTTTTGTATAATTCATTTAGTGTATTATATTTATAAATAAAGATTTCTTTTATTCACATTTATTGTTATGTTATCCCTAACACTAATGTTCATGTATACAGAGTTATTACAAATGGTTACGGTTGTAACAATACATTATTGTCTCTGTCGCACCACAAGTCAGCATCACAAAGAGAGAGAGGGAGTTGGAGTGAAAAAAGAGAAAGGGGGTCGTTGGTGGCCGTGTGTTTTTTTTTTCCCCTCGCCCCTCTGCGCACCGGTGTGCACGCAGAACATTTGTATGTATATATACAGCGTGAGCGTGGACGGGCGGATGGGGTGGAGGAGAGGAGGATGGGGGTTGCTGGTGGCCATGCAGGCGGACAGGTAGATGAAGAATGGCCCGTCGTCAGACGCTGATTTCTGAGATTGCTAATGATGCCCGGACAGCAAGACTGGAGCCGACACTAATGAAAGGTGCAGCAACTCTGGAACCTCAAGGGGTTCGATTTAAGAGAGAGAGTAAGAATTAACACACCACCACCAGAGCTGCAGGGAAAAAGGGCTGCAACCTCCCCCCTCCGTAATTTTTAAGACTCGTTCCAACCTTTCTTTTTTAAACACTCTTTTTTTGGGGGTGGGATTCACAGATGATATTCTTCAGGGGAAAGTCTCGTCTCCACGAGAGGGGCTGGAGTGTGTTTCTAGACTTGGATGCTTTACTATAATTGCATTAAAGTCTGTCGTTGTTGAAAACTCTCCCTCTGTGGAACGAGTTCTTTTCTGCTGAGATTCTTGACACGTTTGCTAACATTAGAATGGTGTTTCTCTTGTCTTTTTTTCATGCAGCATTGCATTTGCAGATATTTTTGGCTAAATTGAGCAATTGCCTTCCACTCATTAAAAGTAGATAAGTCAGAAAAGTTCAGGAGAAGTTCTTATTCCATCCATTTTGACAACTTCATGTTCGTTGGGACTAATACCTGGTGTGTTCAGTAATGCTTTAAACAACAAACACACTGTGTGTGACATCTAGAAGTGTGGTTTTAATCTAATCCCAATTATATGATCAATAAGTTATGACAACATATGTTGTTTACATTGCTTTAACTCATTAAAATAATTGTAAACTTTTTTTTATGTTGTACAAGTTTCAACTCATTTTTTTAAGTCAGTTTAATGTGATTTAAGTTAAAATATCTAAGTTGATAGTACTTAAAAATTTAAGACAGCAACTTTTTAAAAAATTGTTTCATTGTGTTAAGCATGATGTGAATTATTCAATTGGCTTGTTGCTTTTGTAAAAATTCACACTTTATTTCTATGGTCCCCTTTAGACATTCTGTTGACTAAGTAACGTTGCACGTACATGTCATCTAACTCTCATTAGAGATTAGACTGTTAGGGGTAGTTGCAAGATGTCCAACTTATTCTATTAAACATATAATAATATTATAAGTGGTTTTAATAGAATAAGTTGCAAAGTTACTTCTAGTCAGTAGAATGTCTGTTGGAGGAGCAATACAATAAAGTGTTAGCATATATTAAGCAAACAGTCTGCTAATACTCTCACGAGAGTTAGTTGACATGTTGCAACATTACTTGTCTAAATGGGACCATGAAAATAAAGTGTTCCCAAATATTTTATTATAATAATCACAATAATCACAATATACAATTATTTGGCTTTAAAGATGTAGTAGACTTGGTGACATGGTCCAAAATAAACACTTGCCAAGCAACAAATGTGAGTAAAAAGTAAATAAAAAATGTTTTGGAGAGGAACTAATAATTCAAAAATTGTTTAGAATAATAATCTGAATTGAAGTGATTTGAACATTAAAATCGAATATAGAAGCCGTCTAATAAATGTACGTCTTCTAACAACATTACCATTTACCAAGTTTATCTATGACACCTAAAGTTCCTTTTCTTTTTTTCACATAATGAATACAGTATGTTTCAGATGCAAGACACCACAATTAAAATGTATCTCTTTTTTAGTTGTAAATGTATGTCTATGTATACTGTGTATGTATTTATGTATATATAATGTATATTATTCATTTCAATTTTATAATCAAAATAAAGAAAACAATGTGCTGGTGATGAGTTAATAATATTTCGCTGTTGTGTTTCACTCGCTCAAATGGACCTGGTCGCATCGCCTGTAAGCCAGTTGCTCTCACGACACGGCATGCAGGACTGGAGTTGACTGTCACGCTGGTGGATCAGTTCTGTGGCTTTGTGCTCGCGTCTTTGATGGTCACCTCGCGTTGGCCTCTTAGCCCCCCGCCTGGCCGGGCTCTCCACCTACAGGGTGTGTGGCTCTCAGATACCGCCCAGAACTCCAGGAGAGGAGGAGAGAGATGGACGGACAGAGGAGAATGATTCTCAGAGATAGGCCTGTCCTTTAGTCTGCACTGACCTATCCAATTCCCCGCTCTTCTGCCTGTCTGCCTTTGAACCGCTGACATTGAGTGACTGTTCACTCTGCCTCAGCAGCTGGCTCTGCCGCATCTAATACAGACCCATGCTGTTTTAGCCCCTTTCCAGCGAGAAAGATAATGAAAGATTCAAAAATAATATTTGTTTTGGCGCCGCTACCTTTATAATGAAACGGATGCCCTTGACCAAGGGAAAATGGCTTCTTTTTTTTTCTTTTCGCTGGCCTGTTTCTGATCAGTGTTTGTGGGTCAAAATACTGTTTTATTCTTCAGTGATTTTGTATTTCAGTCATGCGGCTGCATGTTCCGTACTCGCTTTATTCTCTCTCTTTGGCGGGTTTGACTCCTGCCCGGTGCAGGAAGTGCATGTCTCCATGTATTGCGTTTCTTCAAACCGCTTGGTTTAAATTCGAAAGAAAAGAGGCCACATGTGTTCCTCAGAGCAGACTAACTCGCATAACCTGTACCGGTTCTATTTTTCCTCTGAATAAAATATAGCCGGTCATGTCCTGCGATAAATAATATATTTCTGATTATAGATGTAGCTACTTTCAGTGCACCCCGCAAAATCCACAACCATGAATTTCCTTATGTTTTTTCCATTTGAAATATTTCATGTTACAGCCATTGCCCACCCTATACAAAGATATGAATTATTTATTCTAAAGGACTGGCTGCTGAGTTGTTTCTGAAAGAGCAGGATATCTGTGGTCAGGGACTGAAATACTTCTACTTTTCCCTTGGAAATCCCGCTCTGTTTCACATTCTAACACAGAGTTCCAGCCTATTCTCACCTAGAGTGAATTTCGAAACGAAATGATAAAATGTAACAATGCATCTCCACGGACCCCTTTCATGCACGTTCTGAGCTGGCGTTCAGAATGACGTTGAGATATGTGGGCATTGTTGATTTCTGAGTGCAAGGAACTGTTACTTAATGAGTAACTTCAATACTTACTCAATTAAAAATGAACATTTTGTGATTATTTTCTCCAACTCGTATGTCATTCCAAACCCTTATGACTTTATTTCCTCTGTGGAGCACAAAAGAAGATATTTTGAAAAAGGTGTTTTTTTCTTCCACAATGAGTCCATGTCATTGTCTGCAAAACAAATAAATGCATAAAGGTTTCGAACAACATGATGGTGAATAAATGATGACTTTGTTTTTGGTTAAACTATCCCTTTTTAGATATGAACCATATGTTTGACTACTTCAAATACACTTAAAGCTGTATATTTAAGATGTGCAAGCAATGTAGGAGTTGTTGTAGTATGTGAGCAACATGGGTGTTGTAGTTCTAGTGTGTGTCATGTGATGTATGGAGTTTTCTTTTAGCCAACCCCAAGATTTATGTTTAAAATGCTTCAAAATGCTGGATTGCTTCGGTGGAATCCAGTTGTACTTGTAATGGCTCTGCTTGAAAACATCTTAAATCAGATTAAGTTGGGTTGCTGGTCTCTCAGTCTGGACAAACAGATCTGTTGGTTGGTTTTTGAGGGGTTTTGGACATGTTTTCAGTTGGTCGGCATGAAAGACCAAGCTTAGGTTTTGCTTTAAGTTGTTTCTTTCAAGGAAATAACAATGCTTCATCTTGTTCTCCCACTCTTTCATTTGTCCTGTTGTCGACAGACTCAAGCGCGTGGAGTATTTAAAAAACTAAACTGTACTTACTCAGTGTAGACAGTGTCAGTGATTATTATGAGTTCTATATGCTTTTGACGTGATGCAACGCCCACATCCACTGTAGGCAATTGGGCAGGGCCTATGATACGATGATGGTGTAATGATTCCTCAATGTCTTGCTTTGGAGGAATAGGCTTGCTCGTCTTCATGAAGCTCTGCACAGACCGATCGGCGGCTGACTGGAAGCAGTGCATGCCGGTTAGTAATTTTGTCCGACTTGATACAGCGCCGATGCCGCGTGACTGTGATGTCCGCCATCAAAGTACCGCGAGAGCGATTCGAGAGTAGCCGGAGAACTCAGACAGCGCAGCTTCTCAAGAACGGCTGCAGGAGCTTTGATGACGACACAGCTGTCCCACGATTGGCCGGATTCACTGCATGACAACGATCACGTGCGTTTCGTGTTTATTCTCACAACTTTTGTTCCACTAAAGCTCACAAATCAGTTTTTTATAACAGTAAACACTCTTTTCATGTCTCTTTTCTCTCGCCGATCAGTTACATCCAGCCACAGCCGATGTCGAACACACCTAGTCATGTCCAAGCTTATTTGTCCGTGTGATGTCACAGATCCAGCAATATCAAAACAAGCTGTTTTTGGAGCTTGATTAAATAAATGCTGTGTTTATAATGAGGAGGACGTTTTGAGCTGTGAATCTTGCAGGATGCTTTAATGGTAAAGACCTCTTATCAAAATATCAAGGCTCATGTATGACCCCTTTAAGAGTTGGTATTTTTTTTTTAAATACATATTTAGACATTGCAATTTGAGATTAGTGAACATTTAAATCAGTTTGTGTTTAAGTCAAGTGGATTGTGTTCATCATTTAAATAATTCCACCAATCTTGCAGAGGAAACTCTGAGATTTGGCTGCTTCTAGAAGGAAAATCTATGGCAGAAGTTGGATCTGTAAAACTGTCTTCCCTATTGGGTTGCTCTTGGCCGTTCGTTCACTAACTGTCTGCTCTGTATCTAAATTCAAAAATATTCTTTTTTTTTTTTACTTTTCAGAACAGTATGAAGTCTGATTGGATTTCGCTTAGTGCTCTCAACACATTCATATTCAGCTAAACGCATCGGACATTAAGTAAACATTTCTGGGTTACGCTGCTCACTTACACAGACATGGGTGATCAATGAACACATTATGCTCCAATTTTTTTGTTTCCTGGGCAACATAAAGTGCAACCATTCACCTCCACTGAGTTTAACATTTGAGATTTTTGGCCTCTGGTTACCCTCGCGCCAGCATGCCTGAGATACCTCACACACCACAACACACACACACCACACACACACACACACACACACAACACACACACACACACACACACACACACACACACACACACACACACACACACACACAATCCATCCAAAATACCATGTTTTTTTTACCACACAGATATCGTCCTACTTCTGAGTATAGATTTTTTAATTGCGACAAGATGTATTTAACGTGAATAAATGGTTTCATCAGTGTCTGGTTTCTCCCATTTGTTTGCTCAATAAGAATGGCTATCAGTCGGCTCTTGAGATGTAGTGATACCCATGTGTGGTAAAATAAAGCAATGAGACATGAGATCCTGGGCTTCATGGGATTTTACTTTACAGCTCAAGTCAAGTGGCTTATTGCTTTTATAAAAAGGTGACAAAAAAGGGACCCAGCAATTTAAAACCCAATTAACTGTTGTGACATCATGTAAAAAATATGAGCAGCTAGAGTTAAATTTTGGTAGCTGATTTTATGAGGTCAACAACATGCGACTATACCTTGAAAATCTAGAATTCAAAAATCTAATTTGAACCTTTTTATCTAGCATAAACAACAAAAAATGTATTTAAAAAAAATGATGTAAAGTAAAATTAAAAATACATATATTTATATAATTATAGTTTGTAAGAATTATAAAAATCATTTTCTTTAGACTTGTGGACACCATTAGTGTTTTATATGTAATTTTATTATAGGCGAAGTCACCTGGTGTGCTTTCTTGGTTCAGTATTTTGATAAATATAGAGCTGAATTAATGTGGTGTTCGGTCATGATCCATTTCTGTGTTGTGATCGTACAATTTCAGTTAATTCTGATAATATGTCAGCACATAATAAAATGTGTGTTCAAAAAATGTATCACCAGAATGTAGAGCCTGGTCTGTTTAATGGAAGAAAGTGTAACATGCTTGTACAAACCCATCTGAATTATGACTGTAGAAGCTTGATGCTGATGTCAGTGAAACTGCGGGTTTATTTGTCTAGCACTTTGTCTTGTTGAAAAGGTGGTTTTAGGCTTTAGTTTTTGTTCCTTCATATTTTTGTTCCCTTGTAAAGCATTTATTTAGAAAGTAAATGTTAGGGGAGAGTGTGATGAAAAGCAGCCCCCTGTTATGTTTGTGTGTATGAGTGTGTGTGTTGGACGGGGGTTTGGGCAGCTGGTTTATGTGGATGTGTTTTGGGGCCTCAGTGCCGGTTTTGTGGGGGTTTCAGGGTGGCACCAGCGCCAGACAGCCCGAGAGTCTGGGCTCTATCAGCGCCGACTCACCCCAGACGGAGAACTCCAATCTGGGCTGGAGGAGCGCAGGGGGAGGCCTGGCTCTCTGGCTGAGCAGAGGGCCGAAAATTGAAAGGAACGTGTTGCTTTGACAGCGCGTTTGATTGATGACGCCTGGCTACTGACAGATATGCTTTAAAAAGTTTTCAGTGGTGCTCTTATGCCTCTGAAAAGTCCGATCCTCACACACTGACACACACACACACATGCACGCACAAACAGACAGACAGTGTGGTCAGGTGTGAGTGAGTTATCGCCAGGATGGAGAATCAGGCTGCGTGAAGCGAACACACCTTTATTTCTCAGGAGGCTAATTATTTCTGCTGAAAAACAGAGACGGAACACAACATGGAGTGAGTGCATGCATTCCAAATGAACTAAATCAGAAATTAGTCCGTGTAGTACATCCACAAACCCATTTGCTCAGTCGAGTGTTGTGTCTTGAAAAGGTGTCAAAACGATTACTATTTTGAAGAGGCTTGCATAATTTCCATGATGCATGACAATTATAAACGATCTCCCGTTGCTCTTTCAGGAAAGACAACAGTCAAAAGCTCGTGTAAGTACATAAGGAGACGTCACTCGAGCGACTTTTATCCTGTACCACTGAAACGCAGCACTTGTATCCTATTCAAGAATCATGCCACGAGAAATTGGCTGCTTTACCCAAAACTAAACTTTCTGGGTTCAAGTAAAAATTCTGTCAACATTTATTTGTCCACATGTCATTTTAACACCCTGTTAATGTTTTTGCTAAAGTCATAGATTGACATTTAAGTCATTAAATTTCTTCCTCAAATGCTCTTATATTTTATTTGTATTAACTCAAACATTTAAAACAACAAGTTTGAAGCCAGTGAAGTCAAATGAATATATCATGATGTAACACATGAGTAGTAGCGACTACATTAATGGTTCTTTTTAGTCATTTTATGATTAAATTAGCCTCACTGTTTTTGCATGTTACACTGTTTATTGCTGTGAAGTGGATTTTTAGTTTAGTTTATTTGTGTTTAGTTTACTTTTTAAATGTCTTTATTAATTTGTATAAATACAAATATGAAATAGAAAAGATATATGTGTAATATTGTTGTAATTTAATAAGAAATATTTTAGTTTGGTATAAAGTATATCAAATGTGGTTGAATTCTCGCTGTTGTTTTGTCTAGATGATATCATCTGAACTCAGGTGAGGTCCAATAGGCAATGTTTAGTTAGGTGCAGAATCAAAGTCTCTACTGTGATTTTTCCCTTATGTTTCATACATTACGCCGCTTGCTCTGCGTTCTCACTGTCCTCTCTCTCAGTATAGAAAGCAAGGCTTTGGGATAGCTGAAATACAGTGTATCTCTGTTATGCCCACAGGCTAATGTCTGTGGCTGGTCTGGGTCGCTCCCTGCTCTTCTGAGAGCAATCAGATCACTCCATATTTCAGACTTTCCCTGAACGCTGCTCTGGAAAACTGACATGCAGCTTTTGGGTCATACCCAGCTTCGCTCCTCTCCGGGACCCTTCCTGCAGTGTCTCCCTTGTTATTTTTAGTGTCAGCATTGCATTGTGGGTAGAAAGGCAGAATGCGTCCTGGCGCAGATACAGAGAGATCTTTGGTGTGCGTTCTCAGTGGCATACATACAGTCAACACAGCAGCGTGAACATGCTGTGGCCTAGATTTCACAACAATATGGCAGCTCTCTGTGAGTTTTCACTCCCAAACTTGTTTGAAAACGCGCACATGACGTGCAGTTCAATTAACACCAGCGGGGAATTGGGTTTCACCGCATTCTTTGTATTTCCGATCGGTGACACAATTCTCGTGCATTGTTTTTTAGCAGCGGCGAGGATGCGACGGAAACTTTGCCATTCAGACCTGAGGTTTTAGTTGTGCTTCCACAACTCTTCAGCACCAGAAGGAAGAGAGTTTCAATCCCGAGCAACGGCACGTATATTAAAACTGTTGGGACGCAGTGGGCCGCTCTGCTCTGGGCGTAATTTGGTTGATCTATAATATTAATTTTAAAGAGCATCCCTACTGAGCACGCTGAACCACTGTTGACCACTCAAGCCATATAAATCTGTATTGAGCAGAGATATTAGCCAAGCTAAGCTCTAATAAAGTAATATTGCTTAAGCCCTAATACATGTACTCAGCACCCGATAAGCTGCCCAAGAGATTCAGCATTATTCAAAATGTATGTGATTTCACCAGGCTTTCGTTAGAAGTGAATAACTCCCTCTCCATCTCCGGTCAATGTTCGGGAGACCAGATGTTTCCCATTCCGCCGCTATTTCACGTTTGCATTGCAGTACGTGAACGTGCACTGCACCTTGTAATTAAAATATGAGTTTTGTGTACAGGGAGGATTGAACTCTGAACTCTGTGTTGACACAGGTACGAGCTAACGTTGATTTCGACCTCTCCGGGCCTTTTCGGCAGCAAAACAAATTACACTATTTGCATGTGTTTTATTTATATTTTTTTATTTTTTTTTTGTTTTCTGCGGTTTCCCTGTTAATCAGAAACATTTGCGACCCAGGGGGTTATTACATGCGAAATGTGCATTTTCAGTTTTCTTCACAAATGCACTTTATTGTACTGTACCGAGCTTGCTTTCCTCCGGAGAGCTCAGGCTTTTGGCTTGCGAACTCTCTGGAGCCCGCAGGCTGGTTATCACTCACTATCACCAATGAAGAAACCGGCTGCCGGTGATTATTAAACACGGCCCTGTAAATTCACATGCTCCAATAAGTGACATATTTCAGAGAGCTATCAGCCAGACAGCAATTACCTGCTGTTGGCACATCCAGACGGGTGGAGGAGTTCTGTTGGGGTGGAGGTCTTCTTGTAAAACTATTTTGTTTCATATCTAAACACGGTACTTTCTTTAGCAGCAGCACTAGCCGTTCCAAATGATCAAATGAAATTTCCTTGAAAAGCTATATATATATTATATATGACATTTTCATAGTTATTTCATGATATATATAATAATTTAGGTTTATGTTTTCTTGAGAAATGTGTTTTCATTTATGATCATTTTATAGGATTGTCCAACCCGATCTCACGGCAATTCGTACGAATTTTACGAGGTGACTAATTCGTACGAATTCATACGATCTCACTCGTATGATTTTTGCTAAATCGTACATATTTTACGAGTTGCCCAATTCGTATGAATTCGTACGAATGACCAACCCCTGACCCCACCCCTAAACCTACCCGTCACGTGGGTTTAGACAAATCGTACAAATTCGTACGAGTGAGGTCGTACGAATTCTTAAGAATTAGCAACCTTTTAATCACTCGTACAAATTCGTACGATTTGGTCGTGAGATAGCGTTGGATTTTCCTTGTCCTCACTTTCCATCCTATAAAAAAACAGTTTCTTAACAACATCATCAAGGAAGTGATATCATTTTGTAGGGAAAATTAATAGCACAAAAATCAGTATATTTGCGATGGATTTTAATGAATTATTTGACGTTTTGTGTTATTATTGGATTGGTGTTTCTCTAAATCATTCAGGCCTGATGATAAAAATATACAGAAAATATGCTAAATAATATCAACATTTTGGATTTGTTTAAAATCTCTATATTTTCTTCAAGCTGACACCTTATTAAGCTCTCTCTCTTTATATATGTCCTGTTAGGCATCTTTTGGATTTTCATGAATTGTGTAAATAATCGGGTTGTGATCCTTGACTGAAGTGCCTGAGCTTGACTAGAACATATAGAAAAACTTTTTTGAGAGCTACAGAATTCAAATAGTATGCATAACAGGAATGACCCATATATAATATAGTAAAATAAAAGGCAGCAAGATGCTTTTATGAAACATGAAACAGCCTCTGAAAATGTCTGTCCATCTCAGTCTGAGTGAGCAGAGCCCATATGCTCCACCGATCGGGTTTCATCAGAAAGCCAGTGTGAAAGAAGCTGTTAGACATCAGGCTGATGGCAATCATTTCAGCAGAGAGTCAGGCTACTGCAGGCCAAGAGCTTAAAGTGCTTAATTTACCTGACCTTTGACCCCCATGCCTGTCATGTGACTATTGATTTTCAATAGCTGAAAGATCCATACCACCCAGTGAGTAGACTGCAGCGAAACACCCCCCTCGCGCTACACAAACCCTGTTTATACTAATTGGTGGTTTTGGTAGTTGGTGGTGGAGAGCTGGAGTATTTATTTTACTGTTAACAAGGAGGCAAACCCAAGCCAACTCCACAATGAAGTCCAGAAATCTAGATACATAAACACTCCTCTCTCAACACACATCTGATTGTTTGTTTGTAAATGCATTCATTCATTCTTAAAGGGCCAGGCGCTATAAAGCATAATAAATTAGGAAAAATGTGTTGTGTGCCTTCACTTAATGAATATGTTCCTATTGACTTGTGCTTATAAGGAACATTCCTTGACCTATTTTATCTTTAATCAGCTAAATGACAATATAAAATATAAAAAAAATATTTATTATATGCAACTTCAACTAATGTAGTTGGTATTATATGCTTATAATGCAGCTTAGTTGGTATATAAAAAAATATATGGTATTATTATTAGATGTAAACACTGCTGGTCAAAATTTTGGAATAATTAAAGTTTTTAATTTTTTAAATTATTCTCTTATACTAATTACAGCTGCATTTATGTGATCAAAAAATACAGTAAAAACAATGATATTGGTAAATATAATTATAACATAAATTAGCTATTTTCCTTTTATATATATTTTGAAATGTAATGGAGGCAAAGCTGAATTTCAGCATCATTACTCTAGTCTTCAGTGTCACATGATCCTTCAGAAATAATTCTAATATGCTAATTGGTTGCTCAAAAAAAACATTATCAGTGCTAAAAACAGTCTTTGCTTCTTTTATTCCATCACAGGAATAAATCACATTTTAAAATATATATAATATAAAAAAAAAAAATTTAATCAAATAAATGCAGCTTTGGTGAGCAAAAGAGCTTGAGACTTATTTAAAAGCATTTAATTATTAATTCTCAATTACTTTTAATACTTATTAATTGCAAACTTAATCATAGGCTATATTAAATATTAAGTATACACAAGCTTCTATCTATTTTCATAAACATAACAGATCGAGACAGTTGAATCGACTAAATTGGTGCAACAAGGTGTCTAATAGGATCATTAACCCCTGTCGCTGTATGTTTTGGACATTGCACGAGTGTCTGCGTGTGTGTTTTAGCGTGTGCATGTGTGTGTGTGTGCCAGGCTGGTACGTGGCAGATTGCAGGAACAGGCTGACTGTTAGCGGCTAGCTCAGCAGTGCCGAGCTCGATCTGCCATCTTCCCGTGGATTTACAGCTGACGCTGTGGTACTTCAATTAGCTCTATAGCACACAGATGTTGCTTAAATGTGCCTGCTAATGATACTGCAATAAGCGTGAGATTCATGCCATATTCACAGGCACGTAAATTTCTCAAGTGGCACAATTAAAGGGGGAATACAGGATGGGCGGCAGAGAGGTGGCAGACCCTCCAGTTGGGAATCTGCAGGTCTGATCTGTAATGCGTCACCATGTCCATTGTGCTTTACTGCTTTGTTTCACTCATACATTTTTAAAGTTGGAGTTGTTATTATAATTCTTTATATGAATTAATAAATAGGGATATAATTATGAATTGGTTTAAATAAATAAAGGAAAAAGAAATCCTACCAAGTTTAAAAAGCATACATTCAAATGCATTACTATAGAATATAAATATAAACAGTATATAGACTATACTTGGTAAAATGCAGCTCTGACTGAATTACTCTGACTGGTTTGTGTGTGTATCTTTGAAGGTCAGAAGGTCATTTTCCATCACTGTGACTTCAGGCAGATCTACTGACCCAAACACTGTAGATCCAGTATTTCTCTTCACTCCCTGTGGAGATGAGGAAAAAGCCCTCTCTCTCTCTCTCTCTCTCTCTCTCTCTCTCTCTCTCTCTCCTCTCTCTCTCTCTCTCTCTCTCTCTCTCTCTCTCTCTCTCTTCTCCCCTCTCTCTCTCCTCTCTCTCTCTCTCTCTCCTCCTCTCTCTCTCTCTCTCTCTCTCTCTCAATCACTTTTTCCTGGATCTGGAAAAAAACAGGGATCTGTTTGATAGAAAGACAAAAGAATGTGCGTCAATGCCAATTATATATATACATATTTTTCCCAGTTTCATAAATGACAGATGTACAGTTCTGACAGGCCACCTCTGAACTCAATGCAACGTTTATAGTCACATGAATAATGACAAAATAAATGATTCTTTCCTCAACAATGGCAGCTGAACATGTCTGATAAAAGCACCTTTGCCACAAAATGCCGCTATTTATAGATTATATTTCATTAAAACTAATTCACAGCCTGTGGTGTTCTGTTTCTTTGATATATTAACAAAATAAACAATATATTTTACATGGCAAATCACAATGTATGCATTTTACAAGAAATGCTAGATGCCCGTGCTGGCTGTCACAGCAGATGCATCAATAAAAATCATCATAAAAGAACAGCAAGAACACAGTTTTCCGTTCTCGTATGAAATAATCACTGTTCGTTTATCCTGCGACGGTGTGACAGATCTGAATACTGGTTATTCATAATAGTCGGTTAACCCTGATTTTGTTTTCTCTACAAAAACAATGTCCTTATGCAAGTCAATCAAGTTGCGCCGCTTTCATGGCTAAATCATATCATAGGCAATGACAGGTATGATGTTGATACATTAACACAAAGGTGTTCAGCTGCCTTTGTTCCCATGACGCCTTTGAATTCAAGGCGTGTGTCATAAATATCTTTATGCCAATCAAAACACGTTCGACATTGCTGTCGGGCAGCTGTCCTTGATTCTGTCAAATCATCAGGACCTCGGTGGGACTTTGGGAAGTTGCCGTCCTTGGTGATGTTTTGTAGTTTGTTTACATGTTTTAATGGACGTCGCCTCACTGACAGGTCCAATTCAGAGTTCAATGCACTTCATTTGGAGCTGTGAACAATGACTATGTTATGTGTTTTTTTTTTTTTTTTAGGAAGTCAACTTGGGGGAGAGGCTCTTCACTGCAGAGACAATGGGTGGAGTTTGATGTCCAACTCCCCCTCTAACCCTACACACAACCCTATCCCTGAACATAACAAGGTCAAGTTCCACCCATTACGTCGAGAGAGGGGGAGCTGGACGTCATTTGGTTCTGCAGTGAGCACCACTCAACTTGGGAAGCATGCTAATTATTTCTAGGCCATTGGGAAGCATAATAATTTTCATGTTTTAAAAGTATCTTATGCTCATTAAGGCTGCATTTATTTGATAAAGAAATACAGTAAAAAAAAAACATTAATATTGTGAAGTATTATTACTATTTAAAATAACTGTTTTAAAATGTAATTTATTCCTGTGATGCAAGCTGATTTTTCAGCATCATTACTTCAGTCTTCAGTGTCACATGATCCTTCAGAAATCATTCTAATATACTGATTTGCTGCTCAAGAAACATTTCTGATTATTGTGAATTTTCAAAACAGTTGAGCTGCTTCATATTTTTATGGAATATTTTGTAGGTTTCTTTGATTAATCGAAAGTTCAAAAGAACAACATTTATTTGAAAATAAAATATTTAGTAACATTGTAAATGTATTTACTATCACTTTTGATCTATTCAATGCTTACTGGCTGTAGTATTAATTTCTTTAAAAAAAAAAAAAAAATTATCTAAACATGTAACCCTAAACATGACATGAGCTAGACTTGTGTCAAGACCGCCTAAACCGAGACCAAGACACTACCAAGACCAGAGGGTATCGAGACCAAGACCTAGACCAATTAGAGACCAAGACCGAGACCAAATCGAGACCAAGACCGAGACCAAGTCGAGACCAAGACCGAGACCAAGACCAAGACCGAGACCAAGACCAGAGGGTATCGAGACCAAGTCGAGACCAAGACCGAGACCAAGACCAGAGGGTATCGAGACCAAGACCGAGACCAAGACCAGACGGTATCGAGACCAAGTCGAGACCAAGACCGAGACCAAGACCGAGACCAAGACCGAGACCAAGACCGAGACCAAGACCGAGACCAAGACCGAGGCCAAGTCGAGACCAAGACCGAGACCAAGACCGAGACCAAGACCGAGACCAAGTCGAGACCAAGACCGAGACCAAGACCGAGACCAAGACCGAGACCAAGACCGAGACCAAGACCGAGACCAAGACCGAGGCCAAGTCGAGACCAAGACCGAGACCAAGACCGAGACCAAGACCGAGACCAAGTCGAGACCAAGACCGAGACCAAGACCGAGACCAAGACCGAGACCAAGACCGAGACCAAGACCGAGACCGAGACCGAGACCGAGACCAAGACCGAGACCAAGACCGAGACCGAGACCGAGACCGAGACCGAGACCAAGACCGAGACCAAGACCGAGACCAAGACCAAGACCGAGACCAAGACCGAGACCAAGACCGAGACCGAGACCGAGACCGAGACCGAGACCAAGACCGAGACCAAGACCGAGACCAAGACCGAGACCAAGTCGAGACCAAGACCGAGACCAAGACCGAGACCAAGACCGAGACCAAGACCGAGGCCAAGTCCGAGGCCAAGTCGAGGCCAAGACCGAGACCAAGACCGAGACCAAGACGAGACCAAGACCGAGACCAAGTCGAGACCAAGACCGAGACCAAGACCGAGACCAAGACCGAGACCAAGACCGAGACCGAGACCGAGACCGAGACCGAGACCGAGACCGAGACCAAGACCAAGACCGAGACCAAGACCGAGACCGAGACCGAGACCGAGACCGAGACCAAGACCGAGACCAAGTCGAGACCAAGTCGAGACCAAGACCGAGACCAAGACCGAGACCAAGACCGAGACCAAGACCGAGACCAAGACCGAGACCAAGACCGAGACCAAGACCGAGACCGAGACCAAGACCGAGACCAAGACCGAGACCAAGACCGAGACCAAGTCGAGACCAAGACCGAGACCAAGACCGAGACCAACATCACTAACATGAGCACAAGTGCTTCCAGCTACACAAACTGGATTTGAATGCATTGTTGCAAAAAAAAACAACAACAACAACTAAAATTCAATGAAATCCAAAAGGAGGAGAGGATTATCAACATCATCATTGGAAGGCCCTGTTTACACGGGGTATTAAGATGCGTTTTGGCCGATCGGATCACAAGTGGACGACGCTAAATACAGGGGTAAACAGTCTAAAACTTTTTGAGCTTGTCTACTTGCGGCTGTCAGAGCAGAAACGAAAGCTGCCGTTATCCGTATGTTTTTCCCACAGACCCTCCCCTCAAAAAAATCAGGACAGAAGTGGTTGAAAGTGGACAAAAGAGACGGATTAAAACACCGGGTGTAAATGTGAATGTCTCCCTCTTCTACTTGTAATGCGATTGACCAAAACGCTTCTTAATACCAGGTGTAAACAGGACCGAAGTGGTCAAATTGGACAAGCTCAAAACATTTTAGACACCTGTATTTAACGTCGTCCACTTGTGAATTGACCTTTATACCAGGTGTAAACAGAGCCTGAGAATAAATGTCTTTCTTTCTTTCTTTCTTTCTTTCTTTCTTTCTTTCTTTCTTTCTTTCTTTCTTTCTTTCTTTCTTTCTTTCTTTCTTTCTTCTTTCTTTCTTATTTAAGATGGGATTAATATACAACGGCACACTTGCAATTTGCCAACAATCATTCATACTCGCATATTCATTGAATATTTGTATGGCTTTATAATCAGAATTACCCATATAATCGCTTTCAGGATGTTACAAGCTTGTACAGAATTGCACAGCTAATGCATGCATGGCATGCGTACATGTATTCGATTCCTGTTTGCTTAGAACACGAAATCCTAAACCCGGCCTCCGGACGACTTTAAACTTCTCTCCCCGCATGCTTTCATATTATTCATCACTACAAGCTTAGGTAAAGAAAGACAGGCCTTGATGTCATGTTTTTCACAGACTCAGCACAAACAAGTTGTATTTCTCCAACACAAGGGCTCATTCACCATCTGTCCTCGACTACAAAGTCACCCGCAGTCTCCCAGTCTCGGCAGACAGCTGAACACGAGCTCTTACGGTAGTGTGGCAGCACAGGGGGAAACTCTGCAGGGTGGTATCCTGACCAGACGAGCGTCAAGCGGTGTAAACGCGAGCAGTTACCGCGCCGCAGTCTCGCCGTGCTTGGGTGGTGATCTGGACCAGAGATTTCGCGCAGTCAGCAAGATAGAGATTAGTCGTAAACTGTAGTCAAACAATCCACACCTGTTTCGACAGAGAGAAATCACAACCATAGCACAACTGTGTAAAGATAAAAAAGTGTGTCCTATGATGTTACAAACATCCACAGAGCGATCACGGGCTGTCTGGCTCAGCGTGTCTTTGTGCTAAACAGCAAGATGATTAAAGAGAGGGTTCACCCAAAAATCAAAATGCTGTCATCTTTTACCCGCTCTAATGTCACGCCAAACACATACTGTATGTTCCCCCCTTATTCGCTTTAGTTCATCAAACTGTTTCCTAGCTTATCAAATTGAAACAACATTATAAATCTCATCCTTTCTTCACAAGTATGAAACTGTTTTTATAGAAGATATATTTTTATGAGGTACCATTTGAAACAAATTTTTAGTTTGATAATTTGGCCTAAAACTTTGTTTTAAAACTAACCTAATGTAATACAATTTTGAAAGAAGACTCTTATTCTCACCAAGGCTGCATTTATTTGATCAAAAATACATTTTTGAGAAAACCATGATGCATTTTTCTTTCAGGATTATTTGATGAATTATAACAACAGTGTTTAAGATCTGTTGTAACATTTTAATAAAATGACATGACTGTAATTTCACAATACTATAATAATTTTAAATTTTTTGTATTATTAAATATAAAAAAAATGCATTTTAAGACAACACATTTTCTGATTTTGTGTCATCTCTCTTCGGGACGTTAACTGTGGATTGTGTCATGAATATTAAGTATCTCAAATGTTTTTCCAAAAGAGGACTTTAAGAATACTTATGTAGAATTACTTTGTGTTGTTTGTATGGTTATTACGCCCTTATCTGCACTTTTTTAAGCTAACAAAACTAAATGGTGACCATCGGTTGACAAAAAAGTACCATAACAGTTCTCCATGTGATTCTTGTGCTATATATATAATAAGTATTTATATACTAAGTTTTCTAAACCTATAAACTGATTTGTGTGTAAGAAACTGATCAAAAGTAAGTATATATTCACCGAAACACTTTTTATGTTAGCTTGACAGCCACTATCACCAGCTGCTTTTGTTAAAAGTGGAAAAGATTGCCAGAATACTTGTGTTCAATGTGGGAAAAATGTGTGATATGTAAGGACATGGCAGTTTTTTACTTTTTTTGTGTCAACTCACCCTTTAAATAAGTAGAAAGACCCAGTTTGACCGAAACATTTGACTGTTTGAACCCAGACAATGGCCTAGAGGCGGTGTAGCATAGCCTAGCGCAGTTATCTAAGTACAGCGGGAATCTGGCCAGCTTTCAGTACAGTAAGCCACTACACTGCACTCCGAGACGAGATCCGGTCTTAAAGGTTAATCTCCCCATTGTGATTCATTGTCACTTTAGCATTTATATTCGGCTAAGCATCTCAGGATTCCCTCTTTTTCAGGTCTTTAAGCCCCCGTGGTTATCTGCACTATGACTTACTATCTGAACTCGACTCAATGAATCAGAGAGAGAGGGAGAGAGTCAGAGTCTAAGCCGGTAAGTTTTCTAAATGCCCCTTCAGCCCCAGTGAGGGAGAGCCACAGATATTTATTCAGTAAGAGAGAGAGAGAGAGAGAGTTGGATAAGCCTCTTTCTCACAGTGCTGTGGAAAAAAGAGAAGCACAGATCAGATGTCACTGAATTCAGGCTGGTCTAGATGCAGTCTGGACTGAATGCTTAAGATGTGAGGGTGGGTGCTCTACCACAGGTAGATCCGACTGACTGTTGCCGATTGTTTACTGTCATTCTGTGGGCGAAAATGCCTTGTTGATGTCAGAGGAGAATGCCCAGACTGGTTCCAGCTGATAGAAAGGTAACAGTTAGTCAAACAACCACTCGTTGTAGAAGAGCATATCTGAACACACAAGAACAGGAAAAAAGTTGGTCTGATTAGTCTTGATTTCTGCTGCGACATTCAGATGGAAGGGTCAAAATTTGACATAAACAACATAAAAATATGGATCCATCCTGCCTTGTATCAATGGTTCACACTGGTGTAATGGTTTCTTTGCAGGACTTGTAGTACCAATTGAGCATGGTTTAAAGGCCAGACCTGCCTGAGTATTGTTGCTGACCATGTCCATCCCTTTCTGACCACAATCATAAACACGCACCGCTGTTGTGATATAAATGTTTTCAATACGGAGTATGAAGGGGTGTGAAAAGGTGTATTTTATTTCTTTTTATCTATCAAAGCTTGTGTTTGTCATGGAATCGATTGCAATGAATCATGAGCCCCAGTGATTTACAGAACGATTGCTCAATTGATTAACCTAATGAATCATATCATCCATCCAATTATCCACGAGACCCGCTCAACTATAGAGCACTGCAGATCAATCACCTGCAGCTGTGAAGGACAAGAGCGTTTGAAGGTGTGCAGCTCTCTGATTAACAAGACCAGATCTGAAACTGACAAACTATTGTTTCATATGCCAAGATCCAATAAAAGACATGTATATTGTAAATTAATTTTAAATGGGCTCCTTCACATCACAAATGTCAAGATTATACAAATCCATTGATTAAACTGACCATTTTCTGCACTTTTGTAGAGTTTAGTTATTTTATAGTTAGTACTACTGTACTACATTTAAAAATATAAAAATACATAGTAGGCTACTACATGTCAAATAGCAGTCATTGGAGTATTAGTAGAGTGTATATCTGCTAACAATTTATTTTGATGCTCCTCAACAGACATTCTACTCACTATAAGTAACTTAATAAGTCAACTTATTCCACAAACCCTACCTAACCCTAAACTAACAGTCTACTAGTCAACAAATAGCCTACTAATACTCTAACATAGTTGCAAAGTTACATATTGTTAGTAAAATGTCTAAAATGGACCATCAAAATAAAGTGTAATGTAATATTTTTCATTAAACAGTACCTCAGTTCAAGACAACCAAGAAAATTGTTGATTTTGGAATTCCAAATTTGACAGCTCCTGGTCACTGTAAGTTTTCTTTTTAAATGACATGAGGGTAAGTGATGACAGGAAATGTACATTTTTAGGTGAACTATCCCTTTAAGTGGACATGTGCCTGTGCAAAAATGCATATACAATCTCAATTTGCCAGTTTCACATCTGCTTATGTTCTTTTTTAGGTTTCAGTCGTTGAGTATGTGCATTATGAGTGATTATGAGTGGTCTGTCTGGAGCTGTGAGAGTTGTGTCTACAGTGGGCCGTAGGAACAGCTGGTGTCGGGTGTCCGGGAGAGAGTTGCCTCCGATGGGCATGAAGATCACCATGGGTACCGACAATTGGGCCTGCATAAACAAAGATTGTGCCATGGAGCCGGAATGTGAGGGGGCCGATATCACTGTCTGAAAGAAAGTAGGGAAGAAGAAAGGAACAGACGAGATGAAGGTCTGTTGTGTTGCTGCAGTTGGCCTTGTGTCATGGTGTTACTCATAAGACATTAGCTGCAGACAGAGTTGAGAGCACAGGAATTTACAAGCTGACTGGGGTTCGCTAACAGGGAACAGTCCATGACACACGATTACAAGAGGTCAAGGGCTTTTCATCTTCAAGTTGTCTAGCTGTGGCTGCAGTTTTCAAACGCTTATCTCCAGCCTGTTGTGTTTAAAATCGGTGAAGTCTTTATGAAATATACAATTTTAGCTGGCCAAAGGGGGAGTTCAGCAAACCTATGACTTTCATTCATTGAAAACAAAATGAGATGTTAGTTAGGAGGTTATGGCTGTTCTTTTCCATAAAGAGAAAGCACAGAAAAAAAAAAATCATCGTAAACAATTTGAAATACTTTCATCTGTGACCACAAAAACGACAGATGAATTTTTATGGCACAAAAAAGTGCCATATTTAAGTGTGTGGGAAACACAAAATAGATTAAAAGTCTTTTTTTATGTTAAATTTTTATGTCTTTAAAGAATTGATAAATATGTGACATGGTACTGTATGTGATATGTTATTCTGACTGTGATGATTTAATATTTACATCCATGCCCTTTGTATGGCCTGACAGGCAGCAAATATCTATTTATATATTCTGATCCAAATATTTTTTTTCTAAACAGGACAATTTTTTTTCACAATCCCGAATCAAACCACATTTTAACATGGTTTATTAGATTAAAATCAGACTGTTGTTAATTGTTCTCAGTCTAAAACCGAAACTGATCACAAATGTTTTATTTTTATTTTTTACTAGTAAAGCACTAATTTATCCTCATGTGTAGTTTTACTCAAAACTGTTTTAGTCATTTTAAAATACAAAATAAGGATGATTTTTTTTAAAAAGATAAAAAACAGTTGGAAATCAATTGATCAAATAATTGGATTTTGTGTGTACGTGTGTGTGTTTGTTTTTGTTTTATCCCAGTGGGGACTTCGTCTTGAATGCACACAGACTCATGGGGACTCGTGTCACTCTAGGTACCTAAATTGAGGTCCCCATGAGGAAACACACTTATAAATCATACAGAGAGAGTTTTTTTGAAAATGTAGAAATGCAGAAAGTTTTCTGTAATGGGTTTAGGGTTAGTGTAAGGGGAGAGAATATACGTTTTGTACAGTATAAAAACTCTTACATCTATTGAAAGTTCCAACAAAGTTAGTAAACCTGACATGTGTGTATGTTTCACCACTATTACTCATTTATATTTATTATTATTAATTATTTCTATTATTTTATTTTAATTACTGAACTTGTTACAGTGCAGTATGGAACTCCACAGAGGATAGCGATATAAATATTAGCGATTAGAATATGGCCCATTAAAGAAGACAGAACCTTTAAGCACATTAAAGTTCAAACGAAAGCACAACTTCATGTCAAAATCGTCATGCTTTGATCAAAATCACTGTGACTGCAAAACTAATTGTTCTAATAATAATGACAGCAGATGCCTGCTGCCGGCCTGCCTTGCCTAGTTTTGATTGCGTGACCTCGTGACCTTTGCCTTTATTTGAGAGCACACGGGCCGCAGTAAATGAACGAGTGGCCGTCTCCACCAGACTGAGGTTATGAAGGATTATTGACTCAGGTTTTATAAATATTTAATGCTCGCATTAAAAACTATGGCAGAGGATGGCCATTAGGCCGTTGTAATAAAGAGGCTTTCTGTGTGATTGAGTGAGGTGAGGGCCGAGCAGGGGCCGATCAGGGGCCACTCTTTGATGAAGACACAACAGAACACAGGAGGAAGGTTCTGTCCTTGTATTTATTTAATACTGGGAAAACATGCGGCAGGACTGGACAGTACGACAGCGTCGCGCTTCAGCTCGGCAGCTGCCCGCCGTAATTGCTTCAGCGGACCTGACTTCATGTCTTTATGACTGGTGATAGAGCACAGAATAATTATTTCTAACTCCATAAAGCTTATAGTTGCATCGTTCCGCACTGTAGTTGAAGCAAAACATCGGACATTAGCGTATTCCCACAGCGCACGCTGGATGATCTGCATTTGCGGTACTTTCAATGGCCATCAGTTGCTTTGGAGGATGATAAATGCTCCTTCATACATTTATAATGTAACTGTTTGTCTTTTTTGTGTTGTTTTATTTGGTTATACAAGATTGATATACTCGTGAAGAAACAGATGCTCGCGTACAGCGTAGCAGCAGCCGTCTCCAACAGCGGACGTTTGCCCGAATGGCAGGCGACCAAAAATCGATCCCTAATCTGATTGGGGGATGTTTTATTACCTTTGATAGAATTTAGATTTTCTCTGAAGCAATTTCTTCGGCGGATAAAAGAAGCTATTTAAGGGTAGAACAGGCGATTTCATTCTCCGGGCCCGTATAAAGACTATTGTCCAGTTTGCTCATTGTGCTAATTGTAGGAGACACCGATAGGCCCCGTGCAGTGTCCTCAGCAGGTAAACGCTCGAGTTATCTGGCTACAGATCACCCCGTCCAGGCAAATAGGCACAACAGATCACATTCAAATGCTGTTCTTTGGCATATTGACACTGCGGCTATCAGCCGGGCCTGTTATCTGACTGAAGCCCTGATCTATGCCAGCGGGCGGTCGGATAATAACCTGCGAATCAGTTATGCAGAGACTCTGCCTCCCCTTAATTGTCCACATTGTGAGTAAGAAAACACGCGGCGAGCGCCGTTGTCTTGATGAGAAATTGACATTTTCTGACCTGCTATCCGGAGGCACTCAGAAAGACAGATAAGATACGTGGTTGTTTTAAAGCAGGGAGGTTATTCTTCTAGGACTGTGCAGATGAGTATGGATTGAAGACCATGACTATGAACTATGAAGGGTTCCAACACCTCTTTTAGAAAAGTGATAACCTTGGCCGTTGAATGCATCGACTTTTATCCGCAGTCGGTTAGAAAGTCGCCAAGCACACTGCGACGGTCTTCAGGGCACGAAATGAGGACATTAGCCTGTGCTATGCAAAACAAAACCTTTTTTTAGTTTTATAATATATATAAAAAAATATATATATATTCAGGTGTCTTTAACCCTTCAGTAAGATTTTGTGATGAAGTGATTTTGCCGGGGATTTAAGCCATTCGGAGTTAAATTGAGAATGTCTTTCAAATTCCATTTCAGTAAGTGAATTTAATTTCACTTATAAGTAGCAATTTGAATGTCGAAGAGTAGAATTAAAATCAATTGAAATTCAAATGAATACAGACAGACAGACAGACAGACAGACAGACAGAGATAGATAGATAGACAGACAGACAGACAGACAGGAGATAGATAGATAGATAGATAGATAGATAGATAGATAGATAGATAGACAGACAGACAGACAGACAGACAGACAGACAGACAGACAGACAGACAGACAGACAGACAGACAGACAGATAGATAGATAGATAGATAGATAGATAAATAGATAGATAGATAGATAGATAGATAGAATAGATAGATAGATAGATAGATAGATAGATAGATAGATAGATAGATAGATAGATAGATAGATAGATAGATAGATTTGATTAATCTTTTTCTGTGATGTGTGAGCGATTCGATTCAATTTCATACTCATGAATTGTTCATGGATTTTAACATTGTTAAAGGCATTTGTTCATAAGCACAATGCAAAGTGACAAAACTAAAAATATAATAAATATATATATATGTATATATATATAACTGTTGACTGTTTAGTGTATCCAAGCATTTAACATGAAATAAAATCAATTGAAATTAACATGAAATAAAAATATACCATATTTAATTGCCCTATGTTCCTTACTGTAAATAATTTATCAACACAAAACAATGTTTGCCTTCATAATCTTTCTTTAAAATGTAATAACTTGATGCACCTCTGAAAAACTTTCCTTTTAGGCTGACATCACAAATCCCTATTTTTAAACCATCTGACCACATTCCCTGATGGATAAAATCAAGTTTAAGCTTCCTCTCATTGAATATCCCATTTAACTTGTAAATCTGTCAGATTATGGAAGTAAATAGGCAAATATATAGTTGAACTGATCAGATATTCTACCAAAAGTCTGATTTCAAACTCTTCCAAAATAGGTTGAAAAGGCCCATTTGACTGTTAAATGCAGCCCGTTTAAAAGAAGCTATGAATCCCAGCGCTAGCTGCTGTAGGTATCAGATCTGACTGGGCTCCTTTAGCCTGTAATTGCTCAACTTACATTTCAAACACTGGGCTCAACGAGGCATCCAGTTGAATCAGTTATGGAGCAGATTCCTGATGAGACAGAGACAGTGAAGCTCAATTCTACAGTCAGCTCACTAATGACCTTCAACAAGGTTAGGCCCGGCACTGTCCTCTGAATTCACCCTCTGCGAGCACTACGTCTAATGATGCATGCATGACTGACAAACCCCATGTGGTTCTGCAGGTTGTAATTCACATCATGTGTTGATGAAGAGGTGCACCTACTCTACTAATGATGTCTTGTTAATGTTGATGGAACCGAGACTTTTTTCCATTTTACAGTTGTCACAAGTCGGCCGTCTGGATGAATCGCAGAGAAATATCTCCCGGCTCCCTATCGAGCGAGGCCAAAACAGCGCGCGTGGAGTGTCCGGCGCGAAATGGCAGTTGTTCTTCAGGGATCAATGCGTTGACCAGGAGGGCCTCCCACCCCTGGAGACTGTCATTTCTTCTAGGAATTCACAGAAGTGGAAGATGAAAGCCTCGTGTCATCGGCTCACCCAAAAACACCCGGCCGTAAGAGTCTCAGCCAATGCCACACCAAGGCCAAGGCCAGAGAGAGAGACAGAGAGAGAGAGAGAGCCGGGCCGCCATCTTAGCCGGATCCGCTTCATAACTGCAAGCATTTATACCAATCAGATGTGACAGGCTCACAGGTTGACTTTTTTTCTTGTTGATTGTTGGCATTTTGTCTCTGTCCTTGTCCTGACATTTATAATGCATTACTTTGCTGAAAATATCAATTTTCTCTCAGTTTTTTTCAAATTAGATTTAAGCAATAAGGTACAAGAGACTGTACTGAACACTGTAAATAGTTACTTCATTTTTGTCTTTAATATTTTTGCTAAGCAGATTCACAAAGTCTGTCTTTCTGCTAGAAGACGCCATGCATGACATTTAAACTGAGGTCAGTAGTTCGTCTACATGGGTGTTGAGCATCATAACTGTATATTTTAGTGGAACGCCATATTGACCAATCAAAAATGACTTTATGCTGGATAATTAATTGATTTTTTTTCGGTTTGTATGCATCTTTTAGACAAGTACAAGTAGTTAGATGATAAAAATCCCTGGAATAAACAAAACTTTTATTGTAGATAGATATAGATTGTAGATTTTGAATTCATGGCTGTTTTTAGAGCGAGAAAAGACCGAAATAAGATTGCAGGGAGAAAATGTTCACAGACAAGAAATACTTTAATTAAATATTATGTAAAATGAACAACTTTGTACAACAAAATGTAGAAATGTGGCCATAAACAACTCAAATAAAACCATACATGAGCCAAAAAAAGGCATTTGTTCTTACAGAGCTCATGTTTAGTGAAATCTTCCGAGTATGGGGACGTAATTAGACTTAAAGACAAAACCAGATTGCAGAAATGATGAAATCCACAAATGCACTTCATGTAACCTTGGGTTTTTCTTACTTTCAGGGTGACCTCAACGGCTCCTCCACTTGGCCGGGCTTTGTTGAGCCATCACAAAGCAAATACATTGTACATTCATCATTTCTTTCCTTCTACAGCTGCCTTTGCTTCCTGCAGCTAAAGGAAACTTGTGTGCCGATTGCCAAGAGGAAACATCCGCTTTTGGTTTGAAACAGAAAGAGAAGCACACTGCTGAACATTACAACATTTACAAAGCCTGAAGTGCAAAGAAAAAGAGCTCAAAAACAAAGCCTCGCATTATATATATATATAAAAAAAGATGAAAATCACTACGTATCATTTGCGGATTTTGGCACGACTCGGAAAATCAATATTATTGAAAGAGAAAAGTGTAAGAAGGTGATATGATTTCGGCTATGCTACGGTGTCATGGGCTACTTACAAAATGACCTTTACAATATAGAACATCTTCATCTTTGTTATCCATACATATGATACAAAAACTAACTTTTCATTTGTTTTCTTTCCCTTTGAACGCTGTTTTACTTGAGGGAATAGGGTAAAATTAATGTTAAAAAAGACAAACTGACAAAATAGTCCAAAAAGATGAGGGGTCACAATAATTATTTTTTATTTTAGTAAAAAATGTTGTGCTTTTTACACCATTGATCTGAATGGAATAATGAGATTCACTGTGGTGAACGTTTGTCATTAAAACAGCAGAAAGGTTCCTCTCAGGAGATTCACTGGAAAGCCTTTGACAGAGCTTTTTTCTGACATATTTTAATAAACATTAGTAACTGATGTATATTTCCATTGCAGATATTTTTTTTCTTTCCTTTTTTTTCCTTCTTGATCCCTGTAAACATGGTTGAGTTATGTGGCAAAGTCATGGTGGCAGGTAAAAATGACTTTTTACATTCTACAAAAACAAAATTTACAACCACAATTGGATCCCCCCTCCCCATCCCCCCCTGGGGCGGCTTGACATGCACTTCATCTACTAATATTATTACAGCCAGGTGACACAAACAATTTATTTGACTATACAACAAACAGTTTCCTTTCAAAAAAGTACTTTTTTTAGATAACTTAAAAATTAATATAAAAATAAACAATGGATTTGACTGCTCCTCGAAATAGCAAATAAACAAACAAACGAACAAAAAAAATGGACGGAAGGTCTGATGCCATTAAAACAAAATTCTGATTTACAAATGAAATGTGTAGACGATACAAAACATTGAATGTAGGCGATGATTCTTGGCTAAACCTTCATCGTAATTTCGGCCGTGGAAAACAATACACGTGAGATTAAAGAAAACGATGGAAAGCAATATACAAAATTTCAAAGATAAATACAATATTTATAATTGATATGTTACAAAAAATTCCCTTAGTGACCGCAAGTGTTTGTGTGAAAGTGTTGCAATGTATAAGACAATTTTACTCCTATCTGTAGGAATAAAACTCTGTACTAAATATTTAAGTGAATCTGGAAAATTCAAGACAAGTGTATAAATATTTAGCTACAACTTTGGCAAAATCACAAAAGTCTACAATTGTATAACCACATACAAAACACATTGGGGAGTAAGGAGCTAGAGGTATAAGGACAACTTTCTGGTACAAGAAACAGACTTCACAGTAGCCTAAGAATGCAATAGTATACAGTGCTAGCAAAAAGTTGAAAAACATTGCAGATCACACTCGCTTTACAGGAAGCTTTAGCAGTGGAAATATTTTCTTTTTTTTTTGTTCTATTTTTGTCTTTTTTAACCAACAGATAGTAGCGCTTCGTCTCTGTTAGTGTGCTTGTTGAAGGCAAGAAAAGAATTTTTGCAATATCAAAGTTACAACTTCTACCTACAACAAGTTACAAAGTTCGTTGAACGATTAGATCTCCTCTCGCTCCATTCGCTCTTCCTTGCCTTTCTTTTTGATTTATAAATCATATATCTTATATTATTTCCAGTTTATTGGCTCTGTATATATTGGCCCCCTTTTTATTACCACAATCAAAAAAAATGGCAAAACAATAAACAAAAAATAACAATAATAAAAAAGGAAAATGAATTCACATTATGAAGATGTGCAGCGGCAGCACATCGGTGAAAGAGAAACATTCTTACACATTTTTTTTTTATCAGTGTTTTCATCAAATGGCATATCCACAATGTTTCTTCCCACACATAGCAAGAACTAGACATAGCCAAGATTAAACCAGAAATGTTTATACAAAATAGGTACGTTTTGTTCTTTTTTTCCCCCCTTCAAGATCGTGAAAATATGACAAGAGATTCAGTCAATAAAATGAAATTGTTCATTTGCATGTCAATTTCGAATAAACTCTTTGAAACAAAGTGTCTTTTTCCTCCGAATAACAGAATTAGCTGCTGATTAACTTCATGACGAATGACGACTTTGAGGAGGATCCTCCGTATAACATACTACGCTTCGTCCCCCGGCGAGGAGACGGCTGCTTTACAAGGGACGGGAGTGCAATTTACATGGGTGGGACCACCAGTCCGGACATAGCTGAAAGAGAAAGAGAAAAAATTTTAGCACGGGAGGTCCCAAGACAAAAAAGAACACAGCAGTAAGTATGTCACTCGCATTTCACAAAATACTCGACTCGAAAGGCGCTGGGGATGTTTGTAAAATGGAGGCTGTTGCTGTCGGGGGCCGACGGGGAGGGTTAGGAGTGATTGAGTGAAATGTGCTTCACCAACAAGACGTGCTGGAAAGACTTCACTTTTAGAAAGAGGAGCTTTCTGACATTTTGAGGAGAAAGCATCCTGGCTCCCACATGTGTGATATTTCTCTTAGCGTTTTGTTAATGGCAAACAGTGGGCCAGACTCCCAGGAGAGGGTCCCTGCTGACAGCCGAGAAACAACACGGTCACTTCTGCTAACGTCACGTAGACCCACGGTCTCCCCTCCTCAGTCAGCAACCAGACACCCCTTGGCTTTGCCCAAATTGAAATCTTCGCTCGCTCCCTCCTGCCATTACCGGAGCCGAGTGGATGCTGGAAAACCATTTGCATTCTTCTGTCAGCCCGTATCCCCCCCCCCCCATTCTCTCCTTATCGTGACATCTAAAGAAAGCCGGTCTAGGTCGTTGAACGCCCACCTCTCGGACCGAAGATTGATGTACTCGCTCGCTCCGCTCATTTCCGCAATTAGGTGTCTAGTGAAGTGCCAGGGGATGGAAAACGGGAAAAAGCTCTTTGCCTCTTTCAACTTATTTGTAGAGTCATGCTTGGAGTGCTTTTAAGTTTGCCAAGGCATCTAATGTTGTGGCATTCCTCATTAATTTCTGCAAACCACATATTAATAAGTAGATGCATGTAGCGGCATGAACTTTAATTTCTCAGTTCATTAGGTCTAACATTATTAATCTCGCTTGCACACGCTATGGCTAAAACATGTTTTTAAAGCAAACAACTGGGCCTTGACGGAGAGCAAATACGAGCGCACTAAACAGCAGAGTAAGTCTTTAATTTGCCGAACGACGCCGCCCTGCCGAGAATAACGCGTGCTCTTTCCCTCTCACTCTTTCTTCTTATAATCACATTCAACCTGGGTTATAATCGCTTCTTCTGTTGTTAAGTTCCTCTTCGGCAATGTTAGACCACGTCGGGTGAGCGAGCACGGCGAGACGTTGACATGTCTGCCCTTATGCGCTACTATTGTAGGATGCATGAATTTTTAACTGACTACAGTATTCTGAGGGCCAGGGGCAGCGTGTACAGCTAAGGTAAATATAATATGAAGAGAATATTACATATGTTCAGCTCAGTTTGAATGCAAAAGAGGCCGGTGAATAATGGAGCAGGAGCATCAACTTTATTTGCGCAAGATGTTTCCGAATTATAGCGATCCCAGCCACTCGAGTACGAAATCTCCCGAGACACTTAACTTTGCTTAATCATTAATGAAAGATAAATAAATCAATAAACACACCCACACATGCACATGCATTCTACATGCCCGCATGCATAATGCGTTCTTGCACTTATTCGACCACTCATCCGTCCATCCATCCGCCCATCCAAACGCGAATGCATAATTGATGCGGGCGGGAGGCCATGTTCGTTAAGCGGCGGATGGCGGATGGGTGGCGTCTCTGGGTACCAGAGTGCAATGATGCGACCCAACAGGTGAGGCAACTGCGGGGCGAACTAAAAGCAGGGATTCGGCTCTCACCTTGAAGTCCATTGCCATTTGCACTGGTGCAAGAAGGAGGTGGAGATGCTTGGGGCCTGACAACTGGAGCAAAGGCGCTTTTTTGTTTCACTGCAGAGATGACATTGGCAGGTGAGAATGAGAAAATGCCGTGTGTACTGCTACAGTTTGAAGAGAGGCTGACCGAAGAGGCTGCCATGGTAGGGCTCGACGGAACTACTGCAACAAAGCAGACATAGTCACCACTCAGAGAGAGTTCACTTCTTACAGACGAAGAGTCAGAGAGCCGGGCCTCGCCTCTTTTTCAAATCATATTCATGGAATGAAAACAAATCAGGGAGAAATGGTTATGAGGATATGGGGGGGAAATTTGGGTTGCGGGTCTTTTTTTTTGGGGGGGGGGGGGTACTAAAACAAACGAGCAAATCAGGTAAATGGAGTTGGAATGGGAAATGAGATGTCCTGCCTTGGCCACTTTCTGGATAATAGGCGTTCTTATCGACTCTGACTGGGTCATTTTGCCGAAAACATTTTTTTTATTTTTTTTTATGCATTTAATTTTTTTTTTTTTTTTTTGAGTGTTGTTTGGTGGCCTCCTTTATAATTGCAATTTTTTTGCTTTGATTGGTCGGATTTGCTAAATGTCTCGGTTGTTCAGCCTCCAGAGTCACCCCTCCTTTTATCCAGTAGCACACATTCCCAACAGATAACAAAAAAAAACAACAAACAACCAACAGAACCACAACAAAGGAATGTCAAAAGAAAGGGGAAGCACAGGTGGGGACACAGAGAGCGGGGGGCTCATCATTACCTTGATACTTACTGCCGTAGGGAGAATTTGCAGAGGAGCCGTTCAAGAAGCCCGGTGAACTGGGCACACCCAGGTTGGGCATACCCGTGTTGCCGTAGCCGTTCATGCTGTTGCTGACGGTGTTGTAGTTGGACTGCTGCGGGGTGCTACTAGGCACGTAACCGCGAGGTGACACGCTGCTCGTGTTGCGACTGTAGCCCACTGCGGACGGAGAGACATTGGTTAAAAAGTGCCACAATATGCGGTATGTATATTTACATTTTGTAGGTAGATGCCATCACTAAATTGTTAATGCTAATTATATATGCTATTTATAGGCCTAATGTGTTAACCTTTCCGTTCCACACAGCTGTGCGTTAAATTCACCTCCATGTATGTAAGGAGGATATTCAGCATTCAAGCGTGTATTCCAGTGTGATTTTTCCCTGTCCTGACCTGAGAGGAGGCAACAATGGAACAGGTGTAAACCTATTATCAGTACACTGGCTAAATGCAGTGTGTGAGATAGCGCTGCGTGTTCTGGCAGGCTGGCAGCGGAGAGATGGGGACAGGGTCACACACCTCCTGGGATCTATGCTATACACAGCCAGGAAAGATAAAGCTGCAACCGGCCTGTGCCATGATTCATGCTGCTAGCAGCTCGCTAATGTTCGCTAATCGTTGCAAGCATTTTTCTAGATACGTATATAACTCATTTTGATACTCACATATGAATAACTAAAGTGGTTAGCAGGTTCTCTAGCCAGGCTATGCTGGTTAGGTTATCTGTTTTGATAGTTTTAAGGGTTTTTTGGCCCTTGTCAGTCAACGATGATCAGCTAACTGACCAGCTAAACACCATTAGGCTAACTTAACCACTTTAGGCCGGTTTAAGCTTTCTCCACAGGGTTCATTGCAGTCTACATGCTGATCATCATTTGTTGCCACATACCTTGTGAGGTCTCTGAGACATTGACGGCGAGCTGACTCCCGAAAGAGTTGACCCCCATCATTCCGCCGTGAGAGGCCGTGTTGGCGAGGGACGGGATCTGGTTGTGGTTACGTGGGACGCTATACAGAGCCTCTGCGATATCTGCGGCCCGCTTCAGAATGATCTCCTACCACACAGAAACAGAGAAGAGAGTTGTCAGTATGTTCTCAAAAGAATTTAGGGCCAGAGAATCTGAAATGATTGGGATTCATTCATGAAACAGAAGTCAATTTATGTGTAAAAGATCAATATGGAAAAAAGGGTACTCTCTCTCTCTCTCTCTCTCTCTCTCCTCTCTCTCTCTCTCTCTCTCTCCTCCTTCTCTCTCTCTCTCTCTCTCTCTCTCTCTCTCTCTCTTCTCTCTCTCTCTCTCTCTCTCTCTCTCTCTCTCTCTCATCTCTCTCTCTCTCTCTCTCTCTCTCTCTCATGGGTTTCCATGTTTAATGGGACTTTTCAAAGACATTTTTATACTCTAAGAACTGTATATTCTATCCCCTAATCCTATCCCTAAACCTACCCATTACTGAAAACTTTAAAAAAAATGATGAAAATATGATTTATATGCTGTTTTCCTCATGGAGACAAAAAAAATTCTGCAATCTGTGTGGGGACATTTTGTCCCCAATAACGTAGAGTATACCTGAACCAAACACACTATATATATATATATATATATATATATATATATATATATATATATATATATATATATATATATATATATATATATATATATATATATATACACACACACACAAATATAAATATGTATTTTCTATCTGTAGGTAAACATAAATGACACCATGTTTGCATCTGTTTCGCAGTAGTTGGATTGCAATGTCTTCACCTCTGTGCTACTCGACTGGGGGAAAATAATGTAATGGATCATTTCTTCTGAATATGTATTAGACCTATCATGCATAGCTGGACCTCTCTGTAGAATATATTCCAGAAGTGCACCTTTTAGGGCCAAGTTCAAGGTTATCCTCCCATTTAAATAAGCCTGTATATGGCTGTGTGCATGTGTTTTGAGTGATTAACTCGTCACTTTGCACCAAGAGCCGCAGCCATGAATTAAATTGCAAAAAAGCAGAAGTAGTAGAAGAAAACAAGCTTTCACACAGCTTCAGTACAAAGGCCCCCAGCAAGCTTTGAAACATACAGGAATGTAAAAAAAGGAGACAAATGCTGATTTAATTACAGCCACCGTGTAAAGGAAGAGAAAGAGTGCTTCATTAGCATTAATTTGTACCTGGTTGTTGTGTGGCATCCCGTACAGTGCTTCCACAAGGTCAGCGGCTCTCTTTAGCAACACCTCCTGCAATATACACACAGAATGCAACATAATCAGTCATAAAGACATATAAACACCATCAGCCAGTACACTGCACATGAACAATAAGCATGCATGTTGGTCTGGGTACACTTTCGAAGCCCTTTATCTCCGGTTGGGAAAAATACACAAGCTGACGAGCGGAAATAAAGCGTTTTTTAATTATACATTATCAAATGCATTCTTTTATTTCTTAGTCACATTTCATTTCACTTAGTTAGACTAGTGAAGTGGTGTGTAACCTAAGCTAAATGAGTCAATATAAGGTCTTGCTTTTCAACGAAGTGGCCTTGTGGGTATTAAACAAACAAACACTCGCTTGCCGCACCGAGTCAAACACAGACGCTGCGTTCGGCTGCTAATTCCAACGCACTTTAGCTCAGAAGAACAATGAGTCATTTTCCATATCTTAATTAAACTGGCAGAGTCCTCAAAGACAACATCTCACCCCTAATTCATGTCCTAAATTTGCAGAAGAGTTCAATGCCCATTCCTCTTTCTTCAGGACAATAAAGTGAATTAGCTCGGGTTAATCTAGTTCTTTCATAATGACATTAGGAAATTTTTCAATTAACCCTCTTTCTCTGGCTGTTGTAAAGGACTTCATAAACGACTTCCTCTCCAAAGCGGGCTGAGAGGCTGTGCCCTGGGACACGGACGCCGGGAACTCTCGCTTATCCCCGTCTGCAAGCTTTCCCCCCACTTATAACACAACAAGGATTAACCTTCCGCTTATTTCTCCCTTCAAAAATCACACCTAAGCTGCCAACAAGCGTGTCTTTAATACGTTTTGCATTGGCTGCCAGCTTGTTTTCTTCCAACGGGTACACAAGAGCTGCTTTTTAGCGAAAATTATACTATATTGTTGTTTCATTTTAGCATGTCTTGAGTTTGCTGACTTGTCGATTTGCACTTTGAGTGTAACCACATTCACGGCATTGTCCTTGCGAGTGCGTAGCGCGGAGCGCCTTCATCATGGCTCGATGGCTATTTCATTCCCATGCACAAGCGCCATGTTGGATCTGTATTTATCAAGATTAATCACAGGCCCATGTGTTTTATAGAGACGACACTCCAAACCTGAGCCTAAGCGGATGACTGCTTCTTCAAATGGGCATTTACCTCTGAAATTGGGGGCTCCGTTTCATGTTGCAAGCGACTAGTTTGCATACAAATAAAGAATTACACTTGTCATTCAGCAGGTAGTGTCAATGAAAGACCCAGCTGTCCTAGTCCAGCTCTCGTCTCTCTCTAAGCAAGATTAAGTGTTTTTCTGAGCCGCTAATAATTACTCATCATCTCAGTCATCATATCACAAGACGTCTTACATGCCTCCCAATTTCACCCGACGATTATCGCAATTAACGTCGCCGAAACCTCACCCCGGCAGACACGTACTTGAACTTCTTGTCCATATGGTGGCCGAGAGGAGGAAGAGATGCAAGGATAGTTTAAGAAAACGTCACGTCTTCTCAGCTCTAATCTGTCATTTGCCACGAGGTGCGTTTGCTAATGAACCAGATTTAGCGGCGTGCGTTGAAGTGGGAGTCTATATGCATCGAAAGCAATGGCCAATCACTGGAGGAGGCTCTGAATGAGTTTGTTTTGTTCCAGCATGCCCCTCTCATCCTCACGGCCTCACGCTGAGAATATGATTAGCGGTGAGCGGTGTTCGAAAAGCATTTCCATGTAAATTTCAGTGCGGCGGCGTTAAGTGTAATTGACTCCCCTTCCTTTTCTGCATCGACACAAGACTCCAGGTTAGACTGAGAACTATTTAAGCCCGAAACGATCCCAGGGCTTGTTTCGTGACAAATGCGAGGGCTTATTATTACAAGAGCTCATTGTTCCGCCGGTGGATGAGAATCGTTTAAATGGAAAACTTGTTATTATCATTCTTGAGTATCGTGAGTGGTATATATCACCACTGTTAAAGAAGCCAAGTGAGGTGAGGGGCTGGAGGTGCTAATGTCATTATAAAAGTGTAAAGCAATTATTCTGTTAGTTCTTGCCTGAGGTGATGAATACATTGAGAAGTGCAGGGCCAATACGTGTAGCTACCTCGCAAAGCCGAGAGAGAGAAGATGAATTTTAATGCATGGGTAATTGCTCAACATGAATGCATTTCTAATAATTCTTCTTGTATATTAGATTGAACGGAAAGCGGAATAGATTGGTGTTTGCGAGCTGAAACAGGACGCGAAGGCTAATGGAACTGATGAACGCGAGATTACGGCCGACAGGTTATCACTATATGATTCGCATTAAAGATTATTTGATGGCACGTAAGTGAACGTATACGGCCTGATCAGATTTTCATTCCTGTGTTTGTCTCAGTTTTATATCGAGACAAATGGATGACACTGATTTCAAACAAGGACTTAAAAGAAAGAGGATTGGAAGGTCCCTTTAGCAATCTCCTGGCTCATCACATGAGTGACTTCACATATTGCTTTTTACTTTTTACTCTCTCTCGCCACCTTCATATATAAATGTGTTCAATGAACACCCCTCCTCTTGTATTGAGCAGCAAATTTTGAATTGATCTAAAATTATGGAGGTAAACTGCAATTCTATAGTATGAATAGTTAGTGATTTCAAAAGTACTTATAAAGAATTGAGAAATACTTTGTACTTAAATAATATGATATACTTTGTGTTCATATTTATTAGTTGCATTATTAAGTGATGTCCAAAGCAATACATGCACGCCATGTTGGCTTTCTGTCCTGCTACGAATCCCCATCAGAGCTTGTGCATTGTAGATCCCTGACTGAAAAGAAGGAAAAGAAAAAAAAAAAAACAATCCAGAAATCGATATCAGGGGCGTATTATCAACTCTACAGCTGAGTCGAGCGGGCGAGCACAAGTGTGATGGCTTTACCTTATTGCTAACACACTGTGTACATCCCTCCCCCCGAAACCTCTTATTACAGCGTTCTGTCTCCCGCCCGTAACATCTAATGCAGCCGCTCCTCCCAGACGCTCTGCCTCTTATTGAGAATATGTGTAAGGGTCAATTGCTGCTTTGCGTGGCGCTGGCTGTGACCCTCGAACGCGATAGAGGTGCAGACGGCTGCGGTAACTATGATGAATCACTTGGCACTTTCATTTACATGCTGCTGAACTCACATTTGGGTCCATTAGAAGCCAAAATCAAATATTTATGTTGTTTATTGGAACTGCTCTGGTGTGATGGCCCTGTGCTGAGGGTTTACCTGAATTTGAGATGAGTGAGATCGAATGCACTTGAGAAAGAAAAAAAAAAAAAGATATTTCCATCACATTTTTTTGTTATTGATGTATTTTTCTTATTTTATTTAATTTAAATTTAATTTAATATATGTGTATGCATTATAAATATATATATATATATATATATATATATATATATATATATATATATATAGTTTTGTTTTTGTTTTCAGCTTTAGAAATGCTCAAGCAGGGTGGCTTTTTTTTTTTTTTTGATAATGGATAGTTTAAACATTTACTGGAATGAGATTTCCTGTCCAGATATTGGCCTCCGCAGAGACAGAGAGCCAAGTGTAATTGAAACACATCATGTGGCGTGGGGCAGCGTCTTACGGATTCTTAGTTTGGTGCATGTCCGCGGGACGCTAGCGCAGAGACCGCGTCGTTCCAGAGCTGTTCAGCGGAAGTTAATGATAGCGGCTGCTCCCATGCTGGGCTTTAATAGATATTTGTATGATATCTGTTATTAGCCCTCTGTGGTGGTCAGCACCCACGAACTGAGTACAAAATAATCTCTTAACATATTATTAAGAAAAGCCCTCTGCACCGCGCCACTCTCAGATGGGAAATTAGCACGTTTTCTATTAGCCGGGCACAAGTCATAGATCCTATCAAAGCTAAATGAGCAAAAAAAAGGGACGAATCAAAGAATAGGAAATAGAAAAGGTCCAACTGACACACTTTGTCTTTCATGTCACACATCAAAACAACAGAACTCTGATACGTGTAGACCACATGGGAACCGCAGGCAAACTGCATGGTTTGTGGAATTTAAGTGGGGAAAAAATAAATAAATGAAGCTAAAAAGCCCAGAGAGAGGGTTTGCCCATATTAACGTGCACAAACTAATTTATTAACCTGCTAAGACAAGGACTTTTAACGGAAAGCTCTGTAAACAAAAGATTAAACTGGATCTAGCTTTGGAAAATGAAAGGAAAACAAGACCAAAATAATCACCCATCTGAAAAAGGCCTCTGCTTAGATTACAATCGCCACTGCCTACTGGGGTGGAAAAATACTTAATTGAACCATTTCGACGTGCCGAAAGTTTGCGCGATTCCGGCGGAATCCAAACACACCGGATTGCATAGTGATGACTTGCCAAAAGCGATTGCATGCGCTTGCTCATCTAGCCAGTGAATTGTTTCCCATTTTGACATTTCTATGATAAATAGCTCTCACACACATACACACACACAGAATCACTGACCTTGGGTAACCTCTCCGGATCACCTGGATGTCTGGGAATGACCTTCTGCAGTCTCTGGAAGCCGTAGTCAATAGTTGGTTCGTTCAAAGCTAAACCGCAAAACAAGAAACGCCATCCGTTAGCATCCTGCGCAGGCAAAACAAATGATCAGATTTGCGTTTTCATATGCACAATCATAAATGTTATTACATTCGCTCTTGAGAACATACGCACCCATCATGCATTTTATTCCAGATAGGTTTGAGCATTTGAATAAAAGGTAATAACGTGGTGTGCAATATTCTGTCATGCCACGTAGAGCCACATACATCACCTCTACTATTTGGAAGAACGAGGCCTATAATTGATCAGATAAATTTAAAGGAGTTAGCGGATACATTATGAATGAAACAGGCACACTAATACAAACACACACACCACTCGATTGCGACTGTCAACCATGTGAAGTCTGTATCAGTCCTACTTCTTGAAGCACTCGCTGGATTTATGGGCAATGGGCGATGATGACATATGTCTGGCTATTGCACTCTTTCAGATTTATCCCTCTTTCTCGCAATCTCTCCGCCATAGTGTGCTAAAGCAAAGCAGGCAGGAGGAACACTTCATCTTATAGAGCTTTAATAATCTGTGAATGGTTGACTACAAACTGATGTAGGGCGCTATCATTTCACAGCTGTGCTGGGGCTGGCCTCATGAAATTGCTGGCCACAAATAGTAATTAATCTTTTCTTTCACACACAACACACACATGCCGCACACACACCGTCCCCTCCCTCTCAAATTGGAATTTTGAGTATGAAGTGCTCCGGTTATAAATCAGACATAGCTACTCTGTATACAAGTGCATGAATCATAATCTCAACTTCCTGCTACCGCATGCATTGTGTTTAACAAGCTTTAGAAGAGTGCATGGAGGTCTATTATGGTCATACTAGACTATAAGCATGTGAATTTTTTTTCAACATATATGGGCAGCAGAAAATATTGTCACACTCAAGGGAGTAAATATAATATTTTTACATTTTCTGAATGTAATTGCCCATGGAAAAGACATCACTGAAATACTAAGACAAGCAGAAGGTTTTTAAAGTCGCCATTCAATGAAAATCACACTATCTACTTTCTTAATGCATGTTATAGATCATGTGTTTTTTTAATGTTTTGACCTCGTAATGTTTTTTGAAAATGCCAAAACTGGACCTTTCAGTGAAAACAACTTACTTCAATCCGTTACACTTAGATGTACGTCACAATGTGGAAGAAAAGATATGCCGTTACTTCTTTTTCATTGCAACTTTAAGTGCATTGCTATGCAGATGTGAGAGTATTTAGGAAATATATGATTTAAATATGATTTATGTGACTGATTTTAAACAGGTTTCCTGAACACTATCTGCTATTGGCCTGACATACTGATAGCTTTGGTTGAGCCTATAAAAATGATCATATAAAATGACATCAACTTTAAGAAGTAAGATATAGAGAGAGGGAGCAGAAAAAAAGCCAGTAGAACATCAGCACAAAAATATTAACAGACATGAATGAAGATGTCGTTGTCAGTGATGATTCTGTATGAATCAATGCGCTTTTTCTTTTGAGAGATCAAATCTGTCTGTTTCCCTTACTCAGCACACTATTTGCAGCTGAACTCTGCTCTGATGGAAACGCGAGAAAGAACTAGAGCAGAGAATGAGAGATGACAGCCTGAGAGGAGAAGATGAGCATATTAGACAGGAAACTTCCTGGAAATAATTGGGTGACTTTATGATGAAGTGCTACAATTACATCTAAGTGTAGTAGGGGACGGCAATCCAATCAATCCAATCTGATCAATATCAAGACGCCGGTTGTGTTTTGGCGCACACGTATGCGTGTCATGGTGTGACAGCGGTGATGCTATTTGACATGCCATCTTGCATGGCTGAAGACAAAGTGGCGTGCAGGAATCCGAAGTAAGATGTCGGCTTGTTAATAAAGCATTGATCGGGCGTATTGATTTTACATGACATGGCTTTCACAAGGATGTAGCTCTCTCACACACACCTTCACCTCCCCCTTTTCCTCGTTCCTAGACGGACGCCACCCGACTCCTCCAGACAGGAGGGCAGATGTAAATGTTTGTATTATAGCACTTCATTATGCCTGAATTTGCCCATATGAGCGAATCCATCATTTTGGCTGGGGTCTGGGACTACACAAATGGATCATGGACTTTGACACTGGCCCTTCAGGATGTGTATTTGCCCTGGGACATATAATAAAAGCAGCACTCGGTGACATTAAATATGGCCCAAAAGCGGGCAGATTTACAGCCGTCCTGATGGCACTTTCACACAGCGCAGCCCCGAGCAGCAACATGTTGTTCTGTGCTCTGACATTGAGGCTTTGCTGATGAAGGAATGTGTGCGTTTGATAAATGTATCGGAACAGTGGGCGCTAAACGCTCTTCAGTTATTGATCTGATGCTAATGCAGTAAAAGAGGTCAGTGAGACCTTCATTAGCGCAAGACAGTCCCTCACCTCAGAGATCCTCCATCTCAAACACGCCAGGAATTATTAACTACAGCTGTGTGAAAATCACAGGGGGTGGAATTTTCAATCAAAAAAGAAATTAATAAAAATAAAGAAATGGTGATCATAGTCTCTAGCAAAATACCATGGCATAACTACAAGAAAACTGATATTAGCAATAAATAAATAGAATAAAAAGGTAATTACAACATACACAATACAATAACATAATTTTACATAACAACATCTATATTTTCTTAAATGTTGCTAGGGTTTTATAGGTGTTGTTAAATTTACTGATCCAAGTAATTCTGGTCTCTAGATATGGCTCAGGTCCCTCCTTCAATATAAATATATTGGATTTACATTTAAGTGTCTTAATAACTACACCACTAATAACTCTATTACACATGATATTTTAGTGGAAACTATGGTTACCATGATACAACTTTTCTAAGGGGAGGACTGTTTGTGATTACAAACACATCAAATTGATAAAAATAACTGAATAGAAGGAGAAACAGATGTGGTTTTGGTGTGTGTGGGGGGTATCAGTGCTACTGGGCCAGCTGGGAAATATGGAGAACAGATTGCGCAATAACAGTTTAAATCCAGACAGACTCTTGCAAGCATCTTGCATTCTCCTTCACTGCTGTTGTTGAACTATTAAACGTTCTCAACGTACACACTCTCTGTCTCTTTCTCTTTCAGCCCAGGCCTGAGGCTAAGCCCCTCCCACTGGCCTTTGAGCCGGCCCCCCAGCCCCAGGCTCGGCCAATCAATAGCACTTTCCTGTTTTAGAGCTGGGTAATTATGAGGTGGGGAGAGTAGGTGACCTTTCACCTGTTCCGCATTACCTTGCTGATATTAAGATAAATTGCCCGATTTTGGGTAAACATATGCTGCAATTCAGGCTGTCAGCGCTGGTTTGCTCAGGGATAATTTGTATTGATCTCTCCGTTTCTTCCCAATTCTGCTTACTGACCTCACGGATAATGAGAGAGAGAGAGAGAGGAGAGAGAGAGAGAGTGTGTGTGTAAGTGCTGGATATCGCCATACTCACCACTGTTTTTTACTACATGTGTGTGTGAGAGAGTATCTGGAAGCCTGGTGTATGTCAGTGGCAGAGTGTTTTGCTTACGTCTTCATTTGTCATCCATTTTCTGTTTGTTTGTTCTATCCATCCGGAATGGAGAGAGGGGGGCTGAATGCCGTTTAGCACTCAAGCATAACTGAGCACGTTAAATCAAATCAGGCTCACGTCTCGTACGGGACCGTTATGAATTATGGAGCCGACCATATAAAAGGGAAATGTGCTTGCTAATGAGCTAGCATGCTTTTCGGGCCGAACGAGAGCGGAGTGAATGAACAGAAGGGTTTGCGTTTGATGGATGACAAATCTAAAGCTCCTTGGGCTGGTCATCATGTTTAGTTGTTTTTTTCACCCCTCATTTGTAAAAGAGAATGTTAAGCACAATCTGCCAGGGATTTAACATAAAACAGCCTCTGATTTTACATCCAGAGAGAGTCTGTGTGTGTGTGTCTACATGTGTGTGTGTGCGCGTCTCCATATATTTCAAGATTGAGTGTTTTGACCTTGTTCTCGCAGACTGTATATATTGTCATTCTTCAAAGCTGACACGCTAGAGTGCGGCAGATACTAAACTGTGACACGTTTTTATTTAGCAATAAGAGAAGCGTCCCATAGTAACATCATAGGGAAGTGACACGAACGTAATAAATCACAATAAAATGCAGCTCCGCGGATTCACAAAGTTACGAGACGGAGAAAACTTACTAAATATGCTATGTAAAAACTGTTTAGGTCATTTTCTGTAGGAAAAAAAATCGGGATTTGAATATGGTAAAATTCTGAATCGGTAAAGGATATTCAATTGACATTTATTAATAATAATAATAATAATAACTGGTCACTGTTCTCACTGGTCTAAACTGGAGAAACAGCAGAAAACTGTAGAGAAGCAAACATATTGATAAGAATAGACAGTTTTCTAGGGTGTGTAAAAAAGATTTGTTTTGAAGACTTTGGCGTAAAGCATTCTGGGTAATGAAGTGTCATTCCACTATGGCAATAATGTGAAAATTAACTTGATAAATGATAATGTATATTCTCTTGAAATGTCCCATATGTTGTTTGATAAGATGTTTATTGGTAATTCGAACTGGAAAATGAAATATAAAAAACAGTTATGAATTTCAATCTATTTGAACACCCTTAAATTCTACATTCAATTCTATTCAAATTCTTTTCATTTGATCAACAAAAAACTGTGCTTGCATTCCAGACGTCCATTACATCCCATGATGATGATAAGTGTGTATCTTTGGCTCTGATAATGAATGGCTTTCTGGCTGTTGCTCTCTATTACTTTGTCTAATTATCCTTAACTGCTGCGAGCTTATCTCCGCCCCACCTCCACCATCAAGAACCACTTTTCCACTTTTTTTTTTTACTTCTACAAACACAAATCAGTAAGGGGAAACACAAGAGATTTCAAAGCGGAGAGAGATGTGGAATAGTGCTGCCCATCTCTGGTTTCTGAAGGGAACAGAGAATGCCTGACTGTTGTCAACATGCTCTGCGGAAACAAAAACGTGGAAAGGAAAGCTACAGTCCACAGCTAAGCTACAGAGACAAACAAGAAAGGGAAAAAAGGAAAAGCATCAAAGGGCAAACAGAGTTTCTGAGTTTAATGCAGCATAATAAAAACAGGAAAACATGAATTTGTTCCAGCACAGCTGCTGGATTTCACTCTAAATGAGGTCAATTTTCATTGCAATTATGATCATCTTCCTGTAACTGCCTGACCAAGATGTAGTAATAATTCAGTAACTTTACCAAAAACAGACCACCTTCATAATTAGAGCTTATTTGACCTGAAATATAATCTGAGAGAAGACCTAAGGACTTGTTTTTGCTGTTAACATATGATAGCAGCTGCCACAGATGCGTCTCACAACAGAAACCTACATAGATAGATGTTTATACACATATAAACACACACACACACAGTGTTGTTAGATATTTTTATATATATATTGCATTTAAAAATGTTTGATATTTCATTTGACTAGCAGCGTATGAAAAGCTTTATTAGAAAAAAGACTAATGTTAGGCGACTAGAAAGCGGACTAGGTGATAAACTAAATGAAAAGCGATTTTTGGGATTAAAGTGGAAAAGAACGAGGCATAGACAACTAAAAGGGGAGAAATTAGCTGATGGCTGACTAGTTTTGTACTATTACAATGCTTTGAATTTCAAGCCTGATTTGAGCAAGAAAAAGAGCAATATAGGGAAGAAGAGGTGGTGGGGGGGTGAAGTAGGGTTTTCAGAGAACAGAGAGAGCTGGAGCTCTTCGACATGGCGCTAACTTCTTCATTTTATTGCCAGCTGTCTCCGAGGAAGCTATTTCATCTCCGAGAAATTCAGATACTCCGGAAATTAAAATTTCAAAGATCTGCGGCGTGAAAAAAAAAGAGTGTGGGAGAAAAAAAATCAATGGAGGCAGATCAATGCTCATAGAAATTTCATGAACTTTGAACCGATACAGGCATGATGATGAGAAAGAGAGAGAGAGAGAGGGGGCGCTCAAGCCACCGATAAAATGTCGACAGGACAAGAGAAGCCCACTCTCACGATCTAGGCCCTTCATATTTTATTTCCCTGACAGAAATTACATTTCAAGTCTATTTCTGTAACAAGGAAGGTTAAAAAAGACTTCCACCCCTTCCATTTCTCTTTTCTTCCTCCTTTTGTCAGCATTTTCCAGCCATGTGACTCCGGCGGATCTGACTCAAACGGCTCGCCGATATCAAATCGAATTGGGTTCCGCCGATCGCAGACGCAAACGAATATTGTAAAATGAAGATCGATACATGGATGAAGTTGGGGGGGGGGGGGAAATCGATGGCCGCTAAATTATTGCTGCATTTCGTCCTCATTCGAGATGAGTTGTGTTTTCCTCTGCCGGTCAATACTTTGTGGCTTCTCTCATTAATCTATAAATAAATTTGGCGATGAATGTGGCGCACGGGTTAGGCCCGGGTCAGAGGGCTGCACACGGGAAGATGTTTGGGAACGAGAGAGCACCCCATCCATCAGAGGAGTGCTGGCCACTGGAGCATGACTAATTTCTCTGACTTAGTGAGGACAAACCTATTTAAAGCTGCCAGAGGTAAAAAAAAAAAAATGGACCGAGCCAAAATAGCAACCAGCAGGGCCAATTACACCCAAATCACTCCAGTGCAACTCTCTTTAAGGAGAGAAGGTTCATTCGACCCTTCCAGCACATGCAGAGGTTGACTGAATCTTTTTTGGACCTCTGCTTATTATAGAGTTGTAGCTTGTCACAATATTGCGTTAAAATATCACCACAATCCCCAATGGTGTGACATTGCTCACAATAATGGCGCGCTCCTCTCTGAAGTAATAATATTTCTCAAACAACTGCCTGAGAAGAAAAATTCTCATCTGCTGAGAAGGACTCAGTTCTTGGTTTTAGTTATTAGTGAGCAGTTTCCCAGTACACTTGTATCATTACACGAGCGCAATAGAGAGTCGCCAAGTGTTCTTCTCCATTCGCTTTCTCTAAATATACATTTCCATTAAAAAATAAAAAATTTGATTGAAAAAATAATTGCATTTAAAATATATACGGTAATCTTGGATTAGTGTCTTCAAACCGGTGCATAATAATAATATGAATTAGCTCATTTTAATTCATGAGTGTGAATTCTGATTTAAAAAGATTGGGCATATTTTCATATTTTGATTCAGAACCTTTGATTCTGATTCAAAATTTGAATCCGCTTTTCAAAATGTGAATCTGAATAAAAGATGAAAATTTATTTAATAAAAAATATTTAATGAGCATATATCATCCTTAAACTTAAAGGATTTTAAACTCTTCAAAGCTTTCATATAAGGATGTCAAGTCAACTTTCTGTTCTAACTGAAAAGTACAGTTCTATGATTTTTTTTGTCCAAAAATCATTTTAATTCAATTGAACATTCTCTATTCAATTCTAAACGGCACACATATCTGCAGCTAAATGTAAATCTTACAAAACAATATAGAGAAAAGGAATGGATTTCCTCTATTTAGAACTCGTTCATGCACTCTTTTAAGTGTGGAAGACAGTTTTGTAGTACTTGATGTAGTGAACATGATGGAGACTGAGAGGAAAACAACTCCTGGACTGCGTTCAAACACCTCTGTTTACATTTCCTCCCGCTACTGATTACTTCTGGTAGTTCTGAGTGTGTTTGCATATGTGTGTGTGCGATCCTATCAGATGCAGCCCGTGCTCAGCGAGGCCAAAGGCAGTGGGTGGGGACGAGTGTCTGATGGACAGATAGCCCAGTGCAAACGGCTGGCTGATAATTCGCAGATATGCCGTTTCATGTGCCAGCGTTTAGATATGTTTAACATCTTTCCTGTTTCCAACCGCCCCCTCCCAATCTGTTAACCGCAACCCAGCTAGAAGATCGTCCTCTTCCAGCGGTAATGGACTTCCTTCGAGAAGTGGACGAGTCTTTTGAAGTGGACGAGAGCGGAACTACAGAAGCGAGGTGAAAGGGAGAAAATCCACTCTTTACAATTGGAAACACTTGCGTCAGAGGTTAATTGCCTCTAAATGTCAGTAATTAGTCTAATGAAGACCAGCGTTTGGACCCAGTGTGCCCGCGTGCGTGCCAGGATCGAGATGGCTCGAGTGAGTGAAGGGGCGAGATGACCCTTTTGTCCTTTTGTGCTATGATAAATGACCGTCTCCTCCTCTGTGCGTTTTGTCAGTTTCAGCGCAGTTGAGTCGATACCTTCACCTTGACAAGGAAACTTTGTGATTTATCAGGGCCGCCGGCCAATCAACAGGCCGGGAGTTTGGAGCCCTTGGAGAGCCCGAGAGCACACTGTGGTCAAAGTCTCGGGGAGCCGAACGGGGCGACGTTGTCATCGGCGTGATAGACAAATGAGTCTCGTTAGAAGTGGCCAAAAAAAGAGGGGAGGGGACCCGAGATGGAGGGAAAAAGTGAGAAATAGGAAGCAGAAAAAGCGATTGACTCGTACTAATAACAGAAAGAGTCCAGATCGGTCACGGCGGGTTAAAAGACGAAGCACCCTGTCACGCCGCAGGTTTTGAAATTAGCAAATAATGTTCCCGGGTTCTGATAAATGTCTGACGGGCCTCCCTCGCAAATCATTTTTTAACATTTTGATGCATGTCTACAATCCCATCGGAGGAAGGGAAAAGTTTACTGGCCCTCGAATGTGCCGTGACAAATGAAGGCCGGTAAGTGTACAATTTCTGTATGAAGTATAGTTCATTTTTGCCAATTCTGGTAAATGGGTGTCATTGATTAGGACAAATAGTCTGGAAGGGTGATAGCTCCTGTCGTACGTCTCTATTCCTCTTTCTCCCTCTCTCCCTGGCCTCCAGTGGAGCGTTAAGGCCGTGGTCACCAGTGACCATGCCTAAATAGAAAGCAATAGCTTTGATGCAATTAGAGTCCAACGTTGAGCTTTATTTATGGCGGGTGTCATTGTTGGGAATCGTTTGTAAAAGCGCTCAGGAGGCCTGCCTCCGTTAAAGTGTCTATTAGAGCCAGAGCGCTCACATACATATATATCTTAATTTATATCTCTCACTTTCCCCTTGTTAGGAGCCAAAGGAGATCATTGCTGCCTCCAAATTTGGGTCATAGATATGGACGGAATGAATTCGGAATGCACAATCTCTCATTCCAATTTGTTTATAGGAATGTTCCTGCTGATATTTTACGGTACTTTTGAGACCAAGTCTCCCAAAAAAGGTTCTGTGGGGGAAAAAAGTGCCAATTCTGATAGCAGCTTAAAGCAAAAATTAAAACTGTATTGTTTATTACAAAATAATCAAAAACTATATATTTGTTAAATAACTACATTTATATGGATATTTATATAATCTAACTATATATTTGTTAAATAACTACATTTATATGGATATTTATATATTTAATCTATATATATATAAAATATATATATATATATATATATATATATATATATATATATATATATATATATATATATATATATATATATACACACACACAGGTATATAATTTTCTATTAATTTAACATATAAAAATATATTTCTTCTAAAACATAATATTTTAAAAATTTTATATTTTTTTCTATTTTAAATAAACAAACAAATAAATAAATAAAATTGATTATAATAAATATCAAATTAAATTTTAATAGGAAATACATCAACACAAGAAAAAAAAATACACTCATCAAGCCATTTCATGGGGAATTTAAAGGGAACATCTGGATGGACTTTTTAAAATAGCCAGATCAGCTAAAGAGAGCATTTGTGAGTTGAGAGCTATTGGCAAAGGGACAAAAGCCACCATCCTGCTCTTGATTTTCTCTCTCTCTCTCTCTACTCTCTCTCTCTCTCTCTCTCTCTCTCTCTCTCTCTCTCTCTCTCTCCTCTCTCTCTCTCTCTCTCTCTCTCTCTCTCTCTCTCTCTCTCTCTCTCTCTCTCTCTCTCTCTCTCTCTTCTCTTCTTTCTTTCTCTTTTTTATGGAGCCTTCTGACAAGCTGTTCCATGCCAGACCTGATCAATGGATAACCAATACAGGTATCAGATGGCGCAGTGGTGGCCTTGTGTTAACAAAAGACACGATCGTACAAACATACAAGGTTAAAGATGAAAAAAACTAACAGAACAGGCAGTTCTTTGAAGGATACAAAGGGATGCAGACTCAATAAACCATTGCAGTGTTTCCTTTTAAATGAAGACGCTAAGAGCCTAGAGCTGTAAATAGCCCAACTAACACACACACACACGCACAAACACGCGGTAGATCAGAGTGTTAATGGACGGCTATTGAATAACACATTGTTTTAGGCCCAGTTCTGGCAGCTCATAAACTATGGAGACCCTCTTGCGTGTTTGCGTAACCTTACGGGATGCCGACATCCGATCACAGGCCGTCTTTAATGTCCCCAGGTCTTGGTGGATCTCTGCGGCGTGTTTAATTTCACTGCTGTTTAGCTGTGTCAAAGCAAGAGGCGTTGGAGAGTACCGGAGGACATTAGGAGCCGCTTTCAGAGTCTGAGCAGAGTAATTTGTTTAAAGAGCATTGACCTCTGAGACAGGCGGCTTGTGTTGGCCGTGATGGAGGAGAATTATCGACTCTTAAAGTAGCAGTGCACTCTGACAGGCGTATGCCGCCACATCTGAGCGAACACGAAGGACCTTTTACAACACCTTCAGCACTGACACTATTCACAGGCCAATGTGGAACATATCACCCCAAAATCACAAGAACTTATATTTAGGTTAAATTGTGACGAAGGCTATATATAGGACCATTATGATTTGCAACAAGCAAATTTTTGTCTCTATAAATAATGCAAAAAAAATACTCATATTGTGTTTATTTGTCATGACAATAATATCACAATACAAATAAATCATAATGTTCCTAAAGCTTGCTTAAAGCTTCACGATTATATGTAATATAACATAAATATGCATTTAATGCACAGTAAATGGTAAATTACAGCATGCATCACTCAACAGATGGTTGCTGTATGCTAGTAATGGTCAGACCCATATCTGAGCGTACTACGCCCTTGCAAAAAGAGGTCACGGCACAGTATTTAATTGGCCGTGATGTATCAGATGAGAGCGAGGGTGTGTCTGATGCCGAAAAAAAGAGGGTGGTCAGGATAACGGCCAACAAAAACACAGTATATAACTATTTAAAAATGATCTTGTAAAATATCCGACACTTACACAATTTAGCAAATACACACAAACAGAGAGAGAGAGAGAGAGAGAGAGAGAGAGAGAGAGAGAGAGAGAGAGAGAGAGCGAGAGAGAGAGAGAGAGAGAGAGAGAGAGAGAGAGAGAGAGAGAGAGAGAGAGAGAGAGAGAGAGAGAGAGAGAGAGAGAGAGAGAGGAGAGAGAGAGAGAGAGAGAGAGAGAGAGAGAGCTTTTAGCATTTCTAGTTCAAAGCGGCTGTTTATGAACTAATTACAGCCATAAATTCGAGCAATTTGTTCCGATCAATATCACTTACAAGAGTTTAAGAACTGAAAATAGGAGAAGAGAAAAAAATGGAAATATAGAAAAAACAAAACATAAGTAAAATGCACATCTGAGCTTTGCTAAAAGAAAATATTCATAATTACAAGTACTGTTTTTGATATAGTATTTTATTTAAGAACATTCAATAAATAAGTTTTGAATGGGAATTTAATTGACTTCAAATGTCAACCAGATTGATAAAGCCTTATAACAGCATGAAATGAATCCAGTCTAGCGTGTGTGTGTGTGTGTGTGTGTGTGTGTGTGTGTGTGTTGTGTGTGTGTGTGTGTGTGTGTGTGTGTGTGTGTGTGTGTGTGTGTGTGTGTGTGTGTGTGTGTGTGTGTGTGTGTGTGTGTGTGTGTGTGTGTGTGTGTGTGTATGTGTGTGTGTTCTGATTTGCCTGTCATTTGTGACCTCAGAGAGGGAGGTGAGGCATTATGGGGATTGAAGTTCAGAAGATGAGAGGGACGGGGCGTGTAGTCTGTGACTTCTCTTCTTTAATTCGAGGGGATAATTAACTAAGTCCTCAAAATCTCTGCCAGTAATTATATCTCCTCACTGACGAGCAGGAACAAGGATCAGTGAGGGAAAACAAACAAACATATCATTAAGACAGGGGAAGGTGTGGGTGACAGATGCTGGATTGTCTTCTATAAAGGCCTCCAGTAAACTAAGGCAATATAATTATACAGTATAAACATCTATATACTGTATATACTGTATAAACTATATGTATAGCACTCAATGCATAGATAGATAGATAGATAGATAGATAGATAGATAGATAGATAGATAGATAGATAGATAGATAGATAGATAGATAGATAGATAGCAACGTACAGTATGCATTAAATGTAAAGTACACAAATTTAAAATCATAATAAATGTATACTGTAACTTTCACTATCTTTTGATTCAGAATTGTTTCACATCAAAGTCAAAGATTCTGATAAAAAAAATTCAAATTTCAAATCTGAATCAAAGATTCTAAATCTGAAGAAGAAAAGACACAAAAGAAGAAAATTAGTTGGCAAATCCTGATATGAGATAACCCACAATCCTGTACGTTCAGATCAACGATTGCATACTGACTGGGCAGCAAAACAGCAGTTTTGGTTTTCGGACACAGAAACTTAGGTTGGAAACTAGGTTAACCACGGTCAATTTTGTTAGGGTTGATGACGCAAATGTTCGTCAAAACATTGTAATGTGTGCTGAATTTGACACTGACTCCCTGTTTTGTGCTTATTAGCATTAGCACATGTTTAGTTCCCGAGTCTCTGCGGCTTTAACGATGGCAGACATTAATGTCTGAGCAGGTCTGGTATTAGCCGGCCCTGTGTTCTCGGGTTTCATTATCGCAGGGGCTCGTTGGCCTCTGCCCTGCCCCTGCTGAGAGGGTTAAATGTGGGAGGGAGAATCGGCCCGCAGCCTCGGTGGGGTTGAGATGGGGAACAGCTGCCTGGGGGGACCGGGGCCCCTTCCTTCCTTCTCTCTCTCCTCTCTCTCTCTCTTCTCTCTTCTCTCTCTCTCTCTCTCTCTCTCTCTCTCTCTCTCTCTCTCTCTCTCTCTCTCTCTCTCTCTCTCTCTCTCTCTCTCTCCCCCTCTCTCTCTCTCTCTCTCTCTCTCCCTCTCTCTCCTCTCTCTCTCTCTCTCTCTCTCTCTCTCTCTCTCTCTCTCTCTCTCTTCTCTCTCTGACATTCCTGAGTGTGAGAGTAATTCCTGATGATTATCTCATTGTCCTACTCAATTTGGGATCTGACACACTGCTTCCAGGTCAAACACGGTGTGACCATGTAACCTCCAGTATCAGCTGTACCGAGGGAGAGATTACGCTCATCTAAGACCACGTAAAAACACAATCGCCCACAATCCACCCAGACAAACAAAGCACAACCTTGTGAGCTGGTCACACATACGTATGCACACATGAGTAACCCGGGCACCAAGAAACACTAGTGTATTTGTGCAAAGTAGAGGAAAGGGTGCAGGAGAAAGGGTCAGAGATGTGTTGTCAGGATTTGAGATTAACTGGAGTTGGCAGCTTCCCCCAACTCCATTGGTCTGCGTTATGATATAGGGTTACAGAAGCCTGATCTCACACCGGTTGGGGTTCAGCACTTAAGCATGAAGCCAAAGACATGAGAATGGAGGGAACATAAACAAAAAACAGCTGAAATGGCTGCGACTCACCTGTATACACGAATCGTCCCGGCGCACCTTTGCAGAACTGCTTTGACTTGTAGGACAGGGTGACTTCTACGACGCCCGGGATGTGTCTTGGAGGGGTCTGCACTCGGATGGCATGGGGCGTAATGAGCTTCGAGAGAGAATGCGTAACCTGGTTAGGACCATGCAAACTACACCAATTGTATAGTTTTGAGAACCTTGCATGCAATGAAAACATTAAACTAATGAGCTCCAGTGCTTAACTAATTGTCAAGTGTCCTGACAAGATAGAAACTAAACCGTCATAAGTAAATCTGGTCCAAAATTTTTCCAAATTTCTTGTTGGTTGAGAGTTTAATGTCAGCGGAAAGATCTTAGCTCTTACATAGAGCTCAGAAATGAGCGTTACCAGCTAAGAAAGACAGTGGACAAACTCGGTTAGGACCATGCTAATTGTTGCATAGATTTGAATGCCTGAGTGGTAAAGTAACCTGTCAAGTAGAAGAATTTAGTTTGTCCTCACTTTAGAGTTAACGTCAGCAAATAGTCCTTGGATTACACCGAGCCCAGGAAAGGCCAAGGGGCAGGAGTCCTGTTAAAATCACCTCCATATGTCTTTCCTTCACTGTTTTCCTTGCTTTCCCTCGCTCGTTGTTCCCCCTCTGAGATATTTCACCCCTAATTGTTCAATTGTTTTGCAAGACCTCACGGTTCGGCAAGGAACGCGGCGGAGGCCTCTGTGGACTTATTGTGAGGCTGTTTAGCATGCAGTTTGTTTATCTAACTCCTTATCTGCTCTTGTGATTAAACTAGGAAAAGAAAAATAATAAAATAAAATCGAATAAACAAACGCTCATTGGCTCGTTGAGGCCCCGACCGACAAATATATGCCAGACAGCTTTATCAACTCATAAAGGAACACACTAACCTGAAATCTTTATTAGCTCCGAACTAATTAAGACGCAGCTTCGGCATCCCTTTAGTTCACTCTTATTTATATGTTTATGTGGCGTGAAATGAACAAAAAGTAAATGTACAGAGACAATAAACGGACGGCAGCATAATTGCATTAAACCGGTAGAAGCAGGGCTTCATAAACTGTGTATAATCACAGTTTTCACGTAATCACTTTTTATAGAATCTAATGAAGTTCATTAGAAGGCTGTTACAGGAATACATGGCTGGGCAAATATCTCGTGCACAATAAAATGAATTATCAGGTTGTATGCCAAAGTCTTACCTCACTCCATACTAGCATGGTGCCAAAAACGACCTGTAGTCCATCGAAGAAGTTATCGCCGATGATGATGACCGTGGCTCCTCCAGTGGTCCAGCCTTCACTCGGGCTAATGGCCTTTATGCACGGGGTAGCTGCTTATAACAGAACAAAAAAGCACAACTCAGGATCCTGTTTTTGTATGGACACACGCTAGCCACATGCAGATCATTCTCATGCTGAGGATAATGAAACCCTAAAGTAAACGAAGCATGAATGATTTGGGCCACGTGAAAACAAAAGGCCTGCGTTGTACATAAACTCTTCTGTGTAGAAATCAGCCATTAAACTGTTCACTAACACAAGAGAGGGGAAAGAAAACGTCAACAGATAAACCGTTGTACAGATACGTTACAGCGAATGCGGCCGTTGCTGATGATTAAGCACTGTGTGCACGCTAGGACCGTCGATTTATCTGTCTGGCTTTCACAGATCTGAGATCAGTCAATCAAAAGGTCGCGGAGCAAAGCACGGGCAGCGGGACAGCAAAAAAGCGTGACTTCGATTTTTCATGCACCCGCTAATTGGGTCGAGACTTTTTATCTGCAAACCTTGCCTTTGGTTTAAAAACTTCCAACTTTCTCCTTTCTTCCAACCCTTTATCTCCCAGTGTCTCTTATCTTTTGGTAATGAGTACTTTTTGCCTTTTGGGGTCTTTAAAATCAGATTTTAAGGGCGATGAGATGGGATTTGTGAGTTTAAGGTTTAAATAGGTAAGCTATCATGCTAATGGTGAAGTACACGTGTTCTTAAATGAGAGAACGAGGTTGTGGGTCTGACCCCGCCTTTGTCAAGAAGTTAGCCAATGGCTCATTAGCATACATTATTGTAGTGCCTGCCCCCCCTCCACCCCTGCGGAGTCAACACTACCACGGTTGTAAGCGGTCGGAGGCCTAGGGCGACTCGACCCCCCCGCTAACATCTTAGTGCTGTGTGCTTTGATCAGCTTTTCCTCTTCACTCTATTGACTCTGTTCTGCCACCCCCTCCAAAGCACCTTTTGAATGCGAACTCCCGGGCAAAGCGAGCGCGAATATGACAACACACTGCTAATACTGGCCAACAATTCAACCGCAACAGTAGCCCTTCACCTTGAGCTGTTTTCATTTTATTTTACAGCTTTCCAGGCCTCACTCATTTCGTTCCTTTTCCAGGGAAAAAAACAATGGCATTGTGCTTTTAGATTTTAAGGTCTCAGAGAGGTTATTAATAATGCACAGAAGATGGTTGGCCTCTTTGGAAACCCTCTCAGCTTAAAATCTCTCCCCTCCATTAAAAGTGTCTGACATCATTTTCATCAGCCCACAGACTTGACATCATTTTATTACCCCAAAATATTCAATACGCCAATACTAATGCTGCTCTCACATTATTATTTATTTTAATGATTTAAATGCCAAATCACTATTAACTTATATACTTGAATAAATAATCGATTTTTACATGCATTATATGAATTTGATATTAATATTTTGAAATAAATTGAATAATATTATATTAGAAAGGGTTGAATAATTGACAATAGAGCTGGGTTGTTGAATTAAGTTCATACATAATTTTAATATTTAATATTCCCACCAATTTTGTGTGTATATATATAGTCTCTCTCTCTATATATATGGCTCCTGTACTGCACGTTTAATCCTTCGCAAGGTGAATAACAGAAGTTGGATTGCCGGTCTTGGACATGATACATGCCCAAATTGAATACTTAAGGTTGGGGGTTTGTTCAAGTACTTATTAAGCTCCACCAATAATGCAATAAATGATATATTTATGACCATTACATGAGGTAAACCTGTGGGGTTAAGCCCTTGTGTGTGCAGGTGTTTCTCTCCCCTGTCTCTCTGCTGTTCTAGCGGCCCTAGTTAATCAACATTAGGTATTGTTGTGTAGAACAGCCCAGACAAGGCAGCTCTCTTTGTTTGCCTTAATGTTGGACTAGTGGAGGTTATATTTACTCATTCCTCTCAGCTCCCAGAGCACCCGAAGCCCTGAGCTCGCACTCTCTCTCTCTCTCTCTCCTCTCACACCACACCTCACACACACACACACACACACTGGGAGCTTGCCCTTAACTAGAGCTGTTGACTTCATGCTAATAAGTTCATACAAATTTTCATTTCTGAGGCTTGGGAATGACATTTGCTTTTCTTAATTGCAGGCAGAGCGTTTGAAAGAGGATCAAGTCTCCAAAGACAGACACGACTCCTCATAGGGACTGACCTTCATCAGCGCAACCAATTATAGCAAATCATTCACCAAAAATTACAGTAAACAAATTTACTTTGTGTAGGTGAGCAGAAGAAAGGGGCTGGTGCATGTGAGTGTGTGTGCGCGTGCGCGTGGAGAGAACGGGCCCACGAGAGGGGCAGTGTCTGGCAGCTGTGGCCTGAGATCACCACGCATTGCCTCGGAATTCGCAACGCTCCCCCCGCCGTCCTAGAGAAAGGGCTGCCAGACCTCTCCCCTCTCCCCTCTCCGCCGCGGAGCATTTGCATACATTCTGCTTGAATATAGAGAGGGAACATGTGTTGAATGGGAAGCATAAAGGAGTGAATTACACAGCCTGTGTTCGTCAGCTAATGATATACGTGCGAAATGCACTCAAGCGGATGATGGAAATTGGAGAAAGCAGACATGGTCTATGGCGGCATGGAGAGGCCAAGTTCAACACTCCACTAGGAAGTGACGGGCAGGAACGTGTTTTAACAAGGGAGAACAATTTAGCAGGGGATGTGGCTCAGGTTATGTTCGGAATTGCATACTGACATATTACCTGGAGTATTCATTTTATGCATGGAACATCTGAATCGCCTGATATATTCGCCAAAATCTGTATCTGACAAAGTATTTCGATTTTAGTTGTCGCAACCAAACATTACTGCATTTTTACACAAATATATATATATATATATATATATTATATATATATATATATATTTTTTTTTTTTTTTAATTCCAAGATGATAATTGCATGCTACTCACATGCAACATAATGAGATCCCTAATTTTACCAATTAAAAAAAATAAAAGTAGTAGCCAGTTTACACTGCACATGTTATAGAGACTGAAAAAAGTGTGTTAACATTTACATAACAATGCTAAATATTATATTAGTCTTGCAAAAAGGAATCTGCATGCATGTCTGCTTGCATGTGTAAATTTATCGAATAATTTTGTGGTAGTTCTTTACGCTCAGAGAAATCGCTGGCTTTGTTTCATCGGGCTTCCTCTGGCTGAAGTGGACGGTCAACAAGCAAGACTGTGTGTGTGTGTGTGTGCGCGTTTTCCCGTGTGTATTGTTTACAGAACACCACAGCGTCTTGGTGTGAAGCTTTAATCAGACTTGAGTCGTCTTCCATGGCAACATGGCGGCGGCGTGTTTTGTCACCTTCTTCGCTGCACTCCCCAATATTGAGGCACTCTAACAGGTCCCATCCTGCCTGCTGCAACCTTCCTTTGTTCCAGCGCGTAAAATGTCTTGTAATTGTGCAGGGGATGTCCAGATGGCAGGCTGATCCCGGCGCTGATGGGATTAGAGCTCTTACCTCACGTCGGCCCATCTGTCCTCTCTAACTGGCTACGGCCTCACAGACGCCGACCGCTCGTCTTTATTGCATAAACCTAACAACATTACCGCCACTTGGTATGCAAATCAACCCGGAGCTGTAGGCCCAGACCGGAGGGGGTGTGCGTGCACTGCAAGAGAGACTTTCTTTTTCTTGCTTCTTCCTTCTCTTTTCGGCCTTGTGCATCACTATATTTCTTTGCTTTCGTGGAATTAACACTAAACGGTTTTCAAATCGGGGAATGTGTGCATTTGGACCCGGGAGGGGATGGGGGTTCGATTGTGTATGTTGTGTCTGGCTATGTGCAGATGGGGCCGTTTGGATCCGAGTGTGTGCGCGCATGTTCGCGCCTGTGTGAATTTGTACATATGTTTCTGCGTGGCGTATCTAAATGGCGCTAATGCAAAAGAAACCCTCCTATAGTGTGCGCTCGCCTCTTTCTCCTCCCCCAGGTTTCTTTCTCCAGCTGTAAATAATGAAAGGGGCTCATGTGCTCGGAGAGCACAGCAACGGTGAGGGTCCGCTGGGCTATGTGAAGGGAATTACTTTAAGTTGAAGATCAGAAGGCAGAGTAAATTCACTGTCCGGGAAAATTCGCCTGAATTAGATGATTAGATAAAAGTGTGATAGGACAGGAGAAACGGTAGGACCTCCCCGTGGCTGCTTTCATGCTCTCTCGGCTTGCATTTATCACTTTCAAGAATGTGTTTCTAATCTAAACCACCCTGTATCTGCGCCGCAGACCTGGACTTGACCGTAAATATGGACGAAATTATATTTTACGACTTTATATCCTGTACATGTGTGCAAGAAGCTCTTCTACACCAGAATGGAAAGAGATGACAAGGTTGAACCTTTCTCTCGTTTCCTTCTCAGCCAAATGATAAGTCTTAAACATTCTCTGGAGTTTAAAGAAGTGATTAAACGGCAAGTTCGGATGCTCGGAAACTCTTTCTTTCTGGTTTAAACGGCCCCCCGGTTGCCCTTAAAGGGCCAGATATTAGATAGGTAGCTGTAATATTCACTACGGCCCAAATTTGCCATCAGGGCCGGGTGAAACAGCAGGTAACTAAGTGGTGAGAGAACGAGTCTGCGAGAACGGTGGGTGTTTAAGGAGGAGGTGAGCTTTTAAAACAGTCGGAAATTTAAAAGAGTTGTCAGGAATATCGCCACCACTTGTTACAGTGCTGTCAGAATTCACCGCGAGAGGGAATGAATTCGTTTCAATTTGTCATACGTGAGCCTAATAATGGGTACGGAAGAAAGTTTTTGATGGAAACCATATAATCACAAATTATGAGCGATCTGAAACATTCTTTCTCCATGCACATCCTCTTCTAACAATAAAACAACTGAAATCTGACCGCAGATGAACTATATGGTGGTTGTAAACACAGTAATGGAAGCTTAGAAAAAGATTTACAATAAAAAGGACTCTGCCAAGCAGGCTTTGAAGAAGGATAGCCTCGGCAGTGTTTGGGTTGGGCCGTGTTTTTTCTGTCTTTCTCTCTCTCGGTCTCCCGGGACTCAGGCAGACGAGGGGAGAGGCCTCAACCTTCTTAATTGCTCTCCTAATTAAAGGCGGTTGCTAAGGAAAACACACCTACTATCAAGCGACTACAGCAGAGAGACAAACAATACGTCAGAATACCAAACACTCGAGCGCTCAGGGCACAAACGTTCAATTACGCTACTTCTGTACTGCTTTTCACCGACGTTAATGCAAGAAGCCGAGAAATAGAAAACAAATATTTTTGCTGGGGTTTTTTTGTCTCACACGAGTCGGGATTTGATGCTATTTTTCTTGCATCATTAAATATTACTGGAGCCTTGGTTGATATGGTAATTACGGACTGATTAAGACAAAGAAAATACTAATGTTATGTTTTTTAATGAGCAAAGATTATGTTCTGTTTTAATGCTTAGCCCAGAGATTTGAGTACTGAAGTAGAGTGATCAAAACCAGCTCAGTCTAACAAAGCAGCAAAATCTGAATTTTACCATCCAAGGACTTGCTTTATATATATATATATATATATATATATATATATATATAGAAGTAGAGAGAGAGAGAGAGAGAGAGAGAGGAGAGAGAGAGAGAGAGAGAGAGAGAGAGAGAGAGAGAGAGAGAGAGAGAGAGAGAGAGAGAGAGAGAGAGAGAGAGAGAGAGAGAGAGAGATTTAATTAAAACCAAGTCTGGATGTAATCAGTTCATTTTCTGCACTGAATTTAGAGTTTTCACGGCAAAATGTATTAAATCTACTAGCGATGCGTATTGGTAGTTGAAAGTACACTGAAAATATTTAATATGAATATGTTCATTATATATTTTCGTGCACGGATTTGCTGTCTGTGCTAAAATTGTTATAAAAAATATATAAGCCATCACACAATTTTGAGAATTACACCAACAAAAAAAATGTGACAAGAAAATTTAAAAACGTGGCCAAAATCATTCATAAAAATTGAAAAAAATATATTTCTGTATTAAATGAGCACAATAACATCAGTAATAAATTAACAATAAAATTAGTGATGAATCACACAGGCAGAAACACCATAAAATCTAAACTAAAAAGTTCTGAGGAAACAGAGAAAGCATGAATATTCTCTAAAAGATGCACTAGCCATGTTTCCTCTACAGTTTCACTACCATGTTTCGTGGTTGAGCGAGAATGGGAATGTGAATGACTAAAAGAATGTGGGCTAAAAATGAGAAAAGGGGAATGGAAAACAGAAGGAGAAAGTGAGAGAAGCTCTACAAATAATAGTGTTATGGGAAATGTGCCTACCATTCTCCAGATAAGGAGTGGCCGTACCTTCTGAGGGATCTAGACGGCGAGCTCTTCTGCCGTGTTTTGAGTTGTTGTGGACGAACATGTTGTCCGACACGGCCAACACGTGACCGTCCACATTAACCGTTGTCGATACAACGACCTGTGAAGAAAACGTAAAGATTGTTTGATGGCATGTTCAATCTCCACATTGGGCTTGTGTGAAAAAGTTCACATTTTTCCAATGAAAGTCTTGGTATGAATAGGCCTTTAAAACAAACTAAATTCCAAATATTCCAGATATTCCAAACATTCGCCATCCAAATATAATTGAAAATATTAGATATTATAAACTAACAAATAACATTGTTCCAAATAATGGAATAATAACATTGCTTTATTCCATGCTTAAACGTGAAAAGCCTTCAACTTAATCAATCAATCAATCAATATGCAAACAAGCAAGCAATCAAATCAAAACGTCCTAAAAAAAACAATACAATTACAAAATTCATAGCTATATACTATCTTGAGTTTGTTATGATAAAGTTTGTAGAAATCAATTTTCACATTTCTTGCCAAAGATATGAACTCAATATAAACAGACTTACTTAAACTTAGAATCGACTTCATTCAACTAAATGAATCATTTGGCATCCAAAAAATATCAGGCCTGTTTTTGACTAGAGGCCTTTTTGAGTAGGCCTAATATTTAAAGGCCAGAGAAACAAGAAGGACACTTCTGAGGGTTTCTGTGAGGTCTTTATCAGAAACCGCGGCTCTTTTTTTCAGCTTGCTCTTTGTTGTGGGTCTTATTTGCGAGAAACCGCACAGAAAAAGCCTTTTTGGTCTGTGGTGTCGACTCAACATGAGAGCAGGTCTCAGTACAGTTAGCGGATGAACCCGGCGCTCTTCTGATCCTTTGGACACGGACACACACGCGCCACGCACGGCTTTGTTTGTTTGACTTCTCTCCTCCGTACCAGCGAGGCTTTATTTTGAATGCTGACAACCGTGCGATCGCTCCACACCTTCGAATAAATAACCGCAAACACATTTGCCTCGCTAAGCGCTGGAGCTTGAACCTGTGCCCATTGTTTATTTTCCAAGCCAAGCAGGAGGGAGTGAAACAAGGGAAAAGTTGCTCGTTTTTGCAATCTTACTGGGTTTGGAGGAACAACTCCCCCTGGGCTTTACATTATTAAAACAATAAGTTATCACTACATCCCGAAAAGAGAGTCTGTTTTCACACCTTAAGCAACTAAAGATGACTTGCGCGGTTCAATATGCTTCGTGTAAGCTGGAACGCCGTCTGACTGTTAATGACCCAGCCTGAATCCGAACAGGCTACCGTTAGCTATGGATCAATTCTGCTTAGAAAGTTCCAAACAAACAGGTTCACTTAAAATAATCAGATTAACGCACATGGATTCAAAAATGTATCAAGACCCATTCTAAAATGTTTTGTCCTTCTCCAAAAATGGATTACACTATTTATTGGTGTCAAATGCGAAATCATATTCACTTAATGAAGGTGAAAAATGTTTAACATTGTCTTATTCTAGTCCTCGGCTGCAATAGGTCTCGTATTTCTTTCTCCAAATGAACCGCCGTGCATCGACTCTATATAAAGCGCATTTAATTTCTCGTTTGAAGAATATAATTAACCTTTGTAAGAAGGAGAGCTTCTTTTTTCCTATTTAAAGGAGACACTTGGGCGGTTACAAGAGTGTGCATGTTAGATAAAGGACAAGAGGCTTGTCTGGGAAGAACTAGCCAAGCCCTTGTCAATCAAAGAGAGGCCTCCATTTTGAAGCGCTCTGGCGTTTTTTTTTTTTTTTTTTTTTTTACAACAAGCTACAATTAGTGTTTAATCTGCCACTTAAGGTGAACAGAAAGAAGTGGAGAGTCTCTCATCTGCTCCATCATCCATTAGCAGCCACTCAAACGGCCCACAGATCGCTAGCTCACCCTATTACATTGATCTATAGATTTATTGATTAGCTGTTTTATCTTATTATTCACAGCTTGAGTAAGGGCTGTGATGGAGAAGGGTGGCAGACCCTCAAAAGAAAAAGAAAAAAAATAGAATTTGAGAAGAGCTCTGGTAGCAGATGAGGGGGTTTTCTTTGTTTTTGTTGATCTGTTTACTAAAGAGGGCTGGCCATACAGTTGCATGAGAGAATTAGGGTCGTTTAGCATCTGAATGAGGAAAGGGGTTAGAGGGGTGGGCTGAGCGCTTGTGGGAGGTCTGAGGTGGAAGTGGAGCAGTTACAATCTGGAATATTCCCTCTGTCACGTTCACAGTCAAGAGTCACAATGAGGATGATACTTGAGGCCTGTTCACAACAAATAAGATGCCTTAAAATGTTCACAATTCATTTTTTTGCCATGACAAATTTATCACATCTCTTAGATAAAATGTTTGGATACTGAAATGAATTATTAGGCATCAAAACAATTAATTAAATTGCCCCCAAAAAATGAATAATAAATACAATAATAATAAAAAATCTATAATAAAATACTTTTTGGTATTTAAAAAAGAAAAAAAAGAAGAAAAATGTATAGTGTTTGTTTTTGTTTGGATACTAAAATGAATTATTCAGCATCAAATAATTTTAAAACAAATCAATAATCGGAATAAAAAATGAATAAATATATAATAAATAATAAATAATAATGATCAATTAAATATAAATATTAAAAAAACAGAATGAATCAAAAACTAATGGCTTAATATTTGTAAAATACTTCAATAGTTTCAGATTCCTTTTTCATAATAAAATATAATTCTAGATGTCTGTCCTGCCAAAAAAATACATGGTGTGAATATGCCTCTAGATATTATTCTTCTCTCTAGCGAGTGCAATACATGAAACATTGAGAAATAAGAGAGAAAAAGGTAGGGAAAAAAGAGAAGGAAAATGGAATGGCAAATGTGGGAAGACAGGGACCCCAAAAGCATAACCTTGCCATGAGATCATGGAGAAAGGAACATGAGTGAAATTTATTCTGGAGGTGGCATTTAGCTTAGCAGAGCAGAGTTGAAGGGTTAGCGCTGGAGGAGAGGTGTCTTGCTAATGGACTCCACTCACAGACTGACAGGCATCACAGGTTTGGGTCATTTCTCTCACAGCCTGCTTTTGGTTGGAATTGTCTGTTGATTATGATTTTTTTTTCTATAAGTGATGCTGTCATAAGCAGTCCCTGAAGGGCTGTTTAAATTATTTAGAATATAAACACCAGAATGTGGATTGTAGAAGTGAATGATTAGGTTTGTGAAGGGTGATGTTTCCTTAAAGGAAGTTTTGAAGAGATATGAACAGATTCCACTGATGGAGCAGAGAGCATGATGAATGAACAGACACGAGTGCTCTTTGAGGATAGAGCAGCATTAGTATGGCTCTCCCACACACACACACACACACACACACACACACACACACACACACACACACACACACACACACACACACACACACACACACACACACCACACACGCACACAGCACAGCACAAGCTACACCACACCACACACCAGGTGCTGAGGCAGAGGAAGTGTAAATAGGTTGAAAACCCAGACATGCTGTTACAGCGAGAGAAAGAGAGGTCCAGTGACTTTATTGTAGGGAGGCACATCCGCAGTGACGGATGTTCCTTTTACTCGCAGTGCAGACAGAAAGGACACTTCCTCCACGCCGACTCTGACCTTCTGCTCTGGACGCATGGATCAATATCAGTGAAGACACTTGACGTTCCAAAGCATGAAAAATGAAAGTTGTGCAAGCGGCTGCACCACTGCTGCCTGCTCAACAATACATCTATATAACCACAAGTATATAAACACACATCCTCGCAGCACTGGGTTAAGCGGAGTTGTCACACACACACACACACACACACACACACACACACACACACACACACACACACACACACACACACACACACACACACACACACACACACACACACACACACACACACACACACACACACACACACACACACACACACACACACACAGACACACATAATGAAGTCCAAGGCTGCTGCCTTTCTGTGTACTGTATCTAATAATGTCTCTGTGATTGGATGGTACCACCTAGATACAGAGGTACATAAATGAATGAAAGTGGTGTAGATATATACTGTACATTTGTGGAGTATAGAGCCCTGTATGGAAGCATATATATATCCTTCATACATACATATATATGTATGTATGTATTTATAAATGTATGTATGGAGGATCAATAGTAGAACGATAGATCTTGAGGGTTTATTTGTGTGTGTGTGTGTGTGTGTGTGTGTGTGTGTGTGTGTGTGTGTGTGTGTGTGTGTGTGTGTGTGTGTGTGTGTGTGTGTGTGTGTGTGTGTGTGTGTGTGTGTGTGTGTGTGTGTGTGTGTGTGTTACATTTGGAATGTGCATGAGCAGAATTGCAGAATCGAAGCATCTCTGGAGGAGACAGATCTGGCCTTCGACCGGGTCAAGGCAGCCCGTTTAAATATATCCACAAAGTAAAACACCATACAGCTACCCCAGCGAGTGGCCTGTTTTTCACATTAGACTGTGTGTGTGTGTGTGTTGTGTGTGTGTGTGTGTGTGTGTGTGTGTGTGTGTGTGTGTGTGTGTGTGTGTGTGTGTGTGTGTGTGTGTGTGTGTGTGTGTGTGTGTGGTGTGTGTGTGTGTGTGTGTGTGTGTGTGTGTGTGTGTGTGTGTGTGTGCACAAAAAAAATAAAACATTACCTGGAATCTGCGCATGTCCCGTGGGTTTCCTGCATTCTTCAGGCAGTTCTGATTACACTTGAGGAAGAATTTCAAAAAGAACCTGCAAGAGAAGACAAAGAGAAGGAAAACTCCACGTTAGACAATCAATCGAGCACAAAACCTGCACGGAAAACAAATCGATAGCACAAAACACAACCGTAGACTTCGAGTCCAGGACTCCACGCACAACACGACCGGCACAAAAGCGCGATCAAACCGACAGCTGGATTCACCTTGTTTCTAGATAATTCCCCTCAGAGTAATGATCATTAGTGTTTTGTTCCTCACCCTCCCACGACCTCCCTGTCTCTCTGTTTATCTGTTTTTCAGTCTGTCCGTGTGGCTGACGCATCCAAATCCCACAGTTCCCCACAGAACCCATCTGCCCGTCACTGACAGGAAGTCAGTTAATATTCCGCCCCCCTCTTTCCTCTCCTGCTCTACCCTGTAATTAAGGCTTAACGTGCTCAATGGGGAGGTAAACCAGCACACCTGAGCCCTGCTCATCACAGATGAGGACCGGCGAACGGGGTAGGAGACCTAACGAGGTGAGAGCGGCCCGCAAACTTACAGTCCTGTTAGACAATTAGACACACCCCGCCACCGGGACAACACCACCCGGTAATTATTGCGCAAATTACTAACTGCATAATCTGTTCGGCAAATGTCATGTGCGAGCGAGAGTCAAAGAAGGTCCCATCAGACGGGCCCTCGCACACGCGCACCTGAAGAACTAAAACCTGGTTTTAAGAGGTAAAGAGACCCTTCAAGAGTCCTTCAAGAGAGGTGTTGAGAAGAAAGACGGATGAGAGGGGCTTACGGCAAGAGGAACTTGAAGGCTCGTACAGCTGGTGCCTTCACAGGAAGTGATTCGTTTAAGAGGAAGAGCACTTGTAGAAGAAAAATGTATGGAGGAATAGCAATGGAAGTCAACGGATTGATAGATATAGTCTGACCTATTGGAGTGAACTGGCTTTTTGTAAAAATAGGGACTGTGGTTTCTCCAGCAATATCCGGCAAGTGGGAAATTTGTCTTTGTATATGGATGTCCATGTCCACCAATATTTACCTCAGCCCTCCAACCTTTGAGGGGCCGGACGTAATGTCGTAAAGGTCCCTCGTTCTCTCGCTTCCGCGCATGCTACCATGTCATGCATTGCAGATTGTGTTCAGTGTTGAGTTAACACATGTATTTCACTAGGTAAACAGTGTGTGTATGCAGGATGAAGTCTCTCATTCGGACTCTCCGATGGGACCACGAGCCAAGCAATATATCACTGTGTGAAATGACATCTGCAACCCTGAACACCCTCCACTTCCAATTCTCATTTATATACAGTCACCCTTTCCTCCCGACAGAGAGGGAATGTTTAGGATTGAGACAGATTGAGGAAAAGTAGGAGAAAGGCGAGGCAAGGGCCCCGAAGGTGGCCTTGGTAGTTTCAGAAAATTTTTAGTGACTGGCGTCAATAAAAAGCGAATTTCAGCATGGCTGGGGTGGGCATAAAGAAAGATGGCAGTCATAACAGCCAGAAGAGGCCAAAAACATTAGAGCATTACCTTTAATTGTGTACAGTGTGTGTGTGTATGGTAGTTGTTGGACAGGCCATTATCAGAATGAGTATTACGAGCTGTAATTCGCGGCCCCTGTCTTTATTTCCCTATAGAGCTGTAATGTTTCACAGCAGGTATCGGAGTAAATCAAGCCTGAAATATAGCCTTTATTTACCCCTCTCATTCGCTATCTCTCTCTCACTTGTTTTTTCCTACTCTATAGCCGCAAACAAATGCCTTCACACACATATACACAGGTGGACACACTTGTGCTAACTCAAAGATTATTGCAAAGCACCCATTCAGAGGTTTGAAAGTAGATGGACTGCATCAATTTCAATAGATGCAGCAAAAACATGAAAACTATAACACCTGGAAGGCATTTCCGGTACACTTATAATGTTGGGGCTGTGGAAAAAATGGTAATATATTTATTATTTTTTTCTAATTTTTCAAAAAATTCTAACAAGTACATATTTAAGTTGTTTTAAAAAATTTTACCGTAAATTAGAGCAATTACTTTAAAAGGAAAATACTATTTTTACGTGCACGTCTAATAATATTTTGTGACCTATCTCACTCAATTTTGCTTTTTGCTCAAGTGATTTATTATTGTGGGAATGTTTAAAAAAAATAAAAAAAAAATGTAAAAAAAATATGATCTATACATGCTCAGCTGTGGTGCTCATGTAAGCTGCAGGTTTGAGTCATCTCATTTTAAATATATATATATTTATTTTATTTTTTATTTATTTTTTTCACCCATTTAGTTTTGAAATTTTAAGTCCAATCCCTTAGAAATGTAACAGCTCAGCTCAGAACGTATTGCCAAAGTTTAATACTAGGGTTAGAGGTTATTCCAATCCACTACTATAACCAAACACATTTACAATTAATGTCAAAGAAAATCATTAAATGAATTATAGATGAAATGGCAGGGTATTATCACCAACAGGCTAATGCGTAAAAGTGTTGAAAAACACACTCTCTCATTAAAACCCTGTTCAGTGGCTGTGCATGTTCGCTCGGGGTCTGTTTACCTCCGAGTTTGATTAAGTGAATTTCCACAGCTTTCTGAACACAATGATATTCAGCTGCTGTCCACAACAGCGGCGTAATTTCGTCTGAATTAGAGCCGTTTCACTTCTGCATGGGGATTGAGTAAATTAGTCCTTTGTGAAAAGGCAAGCAATTACGGGCACACGGTTCTCTCTCCTTTCTGCTCTCTCCAAATGGCTCCCCGAACTTTGCGGTGATGTTCGCGACCGTCGGAAATAAAGAAGGCAGTTAAATAGTCATTTAATGGAATATCAAGGAGAAGCAGCATTAGATGCTGGCAACGGAGAGCAAGGAAGGAAGGAAAAAAATTAACTGCAATTATGTTTGATTAAAGCTATCCTTCTCAATAATCAGCATTTGTGACAGGACACAGGACTCTGGTGGCCTATGGATGCCACGGAGATGTTGAGCAATATTAAGGCCAATAAAGGGATATTAGCATAGCTAATTATGGAAGAGCTGTAGCAGCGAAAGGGGGCCTCTGTGTATTGTAACGCCAAA